>JASCZI010030347.1:61114-72928 GCA_036250425.1 Stylosanthes scabra
GACAAGTACCCCGGGCTGTGGGGTGACATGCTCCCTCAGATGAGTGAGAAAAAACTTCCATGACTCGGAGTTCTCACCCTCAACTAGTGCGAATGCGATTAGAAGAATGTTTGAGTTCCCATCTTGTGCAATTGCCAGCAATAGGTGTCCACCATACATGCCATACAGATGCGTGCCATCAATACTAATCAGCGGCTTACAGTGCTTGAATGCCTCAACACATGGGGGAAATGTCCAAAAGAGGCGATGAAAATACTCAGAGGAATCATCAACCTCGCCACCAACTCGAACGGGACAGCTCTTCAGAATCGCAACGCTACCGGGCATACTGAGCTGAACCCCCAAGATCCAACGAGGGATCTCTGCATATGACTCATCCCAGTCTCCATATATCCGGGAAACCGCTTTCTGCTTTGCCATCCATGTCTTTCTGTAACTCGGCATGAACTCGTAGCTAGACTCAGTGGCTGCACGAAGGACCTTGATCGGTACGGAGGTATCTGCCCCGATCAACAACATGATGAAATCGCATATCACATGATAATCAAGCTGCCTGTGATCACTCAAGATTTCTGTGGCCAAACATGTGTGCGGACCGTTGTACCTGCGAACTTCCCACACATCCTTCCTTTTCCGTAGCTTGAGCCTAATAAGCCAAGTACAACCATTCCCAAATTCCTTGCATTTACCCATGTACTTCGCATGATCAGACTCCATCACCTTGTATTCAACTCCTCGTCGAATATTATAGTTTTTCACCGCGATAACAGCTTCCTCCTTGCTATGAAAGGACTGTCCAACATGAAACTCTGCAGGAATATTCAACCCTTGGGAAACCTGTGCACCACTGCTAGACCCACTATCTCTTCGACCAGGACCAGATAGAGCTTCCAAGTTAAGATTCGACAAGTGAGGCGGATACTGCTGCGTGCCTGAACTAGAAGCACCTCCCTGAGGTGCTTGTTGTGGAACAGGACCAACATCATCATCACTTTCCCCCTCTATGAATTGCGGCTCATCATCAGAATCATCGGGCATCAAAGCTTCGCCGACATGGGGATCTGGATCTGGCACTACTTTAAAGGACGGTGGATCTGGCGCTACTTCAAAGGACGGTGGATCTGGCGCAACTCCAAACCCCACAATCGAACGGGATTCCCCGCGCTCATCCTCTCCTATCGCCGGTCCATGTTGGAGGTTAAAATCAAAGGACGGCGACACAACTTGACAATCATCTGGGCATCGTTGATTCCTTGATCCAGATACACCCCAACATTAACGGGTCGAGGGTTGGGCGCCGACCCACCGGAGCTAGCAATCGGGTCAACTATCTCAACGAATAACTCCGTCCTTCGAACCTCCGGGAACTGTCTTCGACAATGAAACAAAATTTGTAAATCGTTGTCCCCTTCAACAGCAAAACAACCATACTTCACACCCCGAGCTACAACGGATATCGGAATTCGATAATATATCATGCTCACCTGCTTCCGCCCATCTAAACCAAGCTTTCTGATAATGCTACACTGGAGATCTAGTAAAGTTGTTCTTGGTGTAATAAAGACATTGATTGGACTCTTATCAGTGAATTTCACACCCTCTCTAGTTTTATATTTAATTTTTCGGTCGTGGTGGACGAGAGCAAGAACGCTCTCATCACCCTCCATACCCTCTATCTCACCACATAAAGTTATGAGGTCTCCTTGTTATATAGAAGTGTGAAGCTGAATTAGGTTGTTCAAGAACCGTGGCAGGGTGTCACTTTTTTCAGAAACCGTTGGACCCTTCCACGATTTCCACACGACTTATTTAACTTGCACATAATCCGTGGAAGGGTGTAAGGGTTTTTATAATACCCTACACCCTTCCACGGTTTCTATAATATTCCCATTTCAGTGCAATCAGATCATTTTTGGAGAAAGGGTGTAATTGAGTAATATGTGTTTCTAATCATTTTATATAAATAACTTGCTCTTAAAATCAGCTACTATATATATATATATATATATATATATATATATAATTTTATCACTTTCAATATGAATTTTGTATTTAATGTGTATTATATATTAGTGGCTAATTTTAGTATGCAAATAGCATGACTCTATAAAATTAGATAATTTATATGAATTAATAATATGCAAAGTAATTAGTATTTTGGTGCTTAACTTATTCATTTAAATCTAAAAAGTAAGTAATTAAGATATATTTATATGAATTAATAATATCGAGTAAAGTTATTAATGCACAACTCATTAAATAATACATAACTCATTAAAGTTTAAATGATTTAAAATCCTAACTCATAAATCTAATTATCTGCCTAACTTTAAATAAAGGAAGTTTTAATTTTTTATATTTTTAAAATATAACATTTATATTTTAATTCTTTATGCTTTTAAGTATTAGAAGAATAATTAAATTATAAGTTAAGATTCTATCATTACTCTATTAGTTGAGATAGATAATTTATTTAAAGTTCTAACTCATAAACTTAATTATCCTCCTAACTTCTAAATAAATAAAGTTATTAACATTTTTAATTCTTTAACTTTTAAAATATTAAGAAAATAGTTAAGTTTATGAGTTAAAACTCTTTTTCCTCTATTTTACGTGCATGTGCTATAGTTATATTATAGTTAAAATATAGAAAAAGTAATTTCTATATTTTAGCAAATAAATAATTTTAAATATTTTATAAAAATTAATTAGACAATTTTCATTTCTAATAAATACTTATTGATATTTTTCTTACTTAAAAGGATAAAATAATCATGATTATTTATATTAATATTACATTATATTATATTATATTTATTATATGCAAGACTTTAATTTTTGATATTTTTAACTAAAATTTTAAATCCCTATGTGGCTATGTGTATCAAATATTATGGCACTTAATGAAAAAAAAATTCCTGACACTCTATTGTGGAGTATTAAAATTTCATGTTATTATCTCTTTATTTTTCTTTTCTTAGTTAATTTTTAATTACAAAGTTTAATATATTATATATAAAACAAAAATGTCATTGAATTGAATAACTTAAAGGCTAAATAATTCAATAAGATAAGCCAACTTATACTGAACGGCAACCCAATTTCATTTGAACCAGGAAACTTTTGATACAGTAAATGACTTATCCTACACCCTAACAATTAATGAGCACACAAAGCATAATTACTCAATCCTATCCGTCTATATTTTAAGGAGCAAATCTCAACGCTCATTTTTTGAGATATATCATATGACAGTCAAACAGACTGTCATATGTAAAATGCTTCCTAAAAGATAAGGTATTTTTGTGTTTTTAATTTTTAATTTTAATCATAAAATATATAATTAAAATTAATTGCTAAAAATATATTAACACATCAATTTTTGATCATATTTAAAACACTTCCTATTTTATATTGATTATCTTCGTAATGAAAATTTTAGTTATGCTTCTAATTAGTATATTTTTAAAGAAAAATATTAAAAAATAAGAGTTAGTCTTAATTAAGATAATTGAAAACTTAGCATTTAAAATTTAATTTTATCAAATTAGCAATTAACATAGTCAAAACTCATAACAAATAAAGTACTTGAAAATCAGCCAACATCAACAATTTGTTTTGGGTGCTTTTATTGCCAAATTAAACGCTATTGTTTATGACTAAAAAAAAAAAACGGAAAAACTCCATTGTACGCGCCATTGTTTCCAGTGTTTACTCCAAGCAGTTGGAATGTTGGATTAACATTTCTGATTTCTCCCTAACATGAAGAGATAAATGAATCGTGCACCTGCCTTCAAACCCAGAAGTGCAAACCACAGCAACATCAAATCCTCTTCCGTGCTTCTTTTGTTGATACTTGAAAGTTAGTTGAGGGGACGGTTCACATCACTCCTCTCCTTCTCTTGACGGTTTCGCAACACTATCCTTCTCTCCGCGTCGCCACGTGTCTTTTATATTATTATTATTATTATTATTATTATTATTATTATTATTATTATTATAGCTTTCTTCGGTTTTGGGGTTTCTATCGCTCCCAACTAACTATTATTATTTATTATTTATTCCTTTAAATGCAATCTGAATAAAATCCTAACAAGTTCTTCTCCGAACTTTCTTTTTTTTCCATTTTTCGCACTTTCTCTTCAGTTTTCTCGGGAAAATTCTATCACCGGGAACAACTTCAATTGCTTCATTTCTTGATCTTCTGTGCTCTCCGGACCTCGTTTCTGCCTCGCGAGTTGCGGTTTTTGTGCAACCGAGTTTGGCCAAGTGAAGCCGTCGTCTGTCAAAACCCTATGGAGAAGAATGAGGTGTGCACATCGGAGTCCGTTGATGGAAGCCGCGACGTGTGGAGTTGCAGATCATCTGATTCTTCCTCCGCTGACCATCTCGTTGTCATGGTCAATGGAATTCTTGGAAGGTGTGATCGAATTGTCTTCGTTTTCTATTCAGTTCCATTTATTATAAATCAATGAAATGCCAATCGTGTTTGTAGGCGTTACTTTTCGACTGTGTTTTGTTTCCCATGTTCATCTGTGAAAAATTCGAAGGCTTTACGTTGTGGTACTCAATTGGAGTTTTGAGATATTTTGAATTGATAACTTTTGTTGGTTGATATAACTTTTTTTTTCAGTTTAATTTTTCAATCTGTAAGCTTTATTCGTTGTTTCATAAATCCTTCATATTTTGAATTCGATGGTCTTTTGATGTAGTGCAACGGATTGGAAGTTCGCGGCAGAGCAGTTTGTTCAAGAGCTTCCTGATAAAGTGTTCGTTCACTGTAAGAACCATTCGTGTCTTTGATTAATGGTGAACAGATAAGAGCTTGTTTTTCTAGCATAAGATAATCCCTTAGTCTCATCTGTTATGAATTTCAGGAAACAAGACTTGTCTTTAAAAGTTACGTCCTGTGATTGATTTTAATTTTTTCAACTATTTCCTTAAATGCAGGTAGCGAAAGAAACGTGTCTAAGCTAACGCTAGATGGTGTAGACGTAATGGGAGAGCGATTGGCAGAGGAGGTTAGTAACATACTTCATAATACATTATCTTTCTGAGTTAGAATCCCGTTTGAAAGTGAACTACCTATGATTTTTTAATATTAGTTACCCAGAGACTATGCATCTAAAAATTTGGCACTGTTAAAAATATTAAGACATTATAAGTAATATTTTTAGAATTGGATGATAAAACATGGTGTTGGGACAATCCCATTTTTCATTTATAATATGTAAATTGTATTGCAATTGTTTATGCATCTTTCTCTCTTCCTTTGATATTTCATAACCTAATCTTGTGGTTGAGTTTTATTTTGGAAAGATGAGGGAAGGGATGGTGTCTCAAGAGTTCATTTTACTCTACCAACCTCTTCCCTCCCTTTTTGTCTAGAATGGAACTCATAAGTACACCCTAATCGAAGCTTTCTTTGTGAAACATTCATAAAATGGTCATGAATGAAAATTAAAAAAGGAAGTGTTCCTTTGCATGAATCATGGGGTAATAGGAATCTGTCATCATAAATTTTGAGAAAGGAATTCCAGTCTATCCCTTATATCAAGTAAGGAAGCAAATAAGTTAATATCACATGCATCCTCGACATGGAGAGTTTTCATATGATAATTTTGCTTTAAACAGATCTTTGTATTATGTGTGGGAATATGATATTTGAGATCATTACTTTTGACACGTTTTTGGTATGTCTAGCATGGCAATGAATTTATAATTGTTTTTTCTTTTAACAACACATCTACTTTTTAGGTCTGTGAGGTGGTTAGAAGAAAGCCAAATATGCGTAAGATATCCTTTGTCGCACATTCAGTGGGCGGATTAGTTGCACGATATGCAATTGGAAAGTTATATAGGCCACCTGAAAGGGAAGATATTCATGATAAAGAAAGAAAGGAGGACATGGCAGGTACATTATGTGGTTTGGAGGCTATCAATTTCATTACTGTTGCTACACCTCATCTGGGGTCAAGAGGCAATAAGCAGGTAACAACAAAGTATCCTAAATTCTAAATTGCTTCTTTAGAATATAAAAGCAATTAATTTTTTTTTTTTAATTATAAATAGAGAAACAATTCAGAAAGTCCCTCATTGAGTAGTATTGGATGCTTGATGTATATTTAAGTATGTGGTTCTTCCCCCTTAATGGCTAATCTTTAAGGTGTGGTTCTCCATTTCCCTTAGGTACTTAAAGGATTCCTATGTAACTTTTCCCTAGAACAAGATCATGTCTTCCCTCTAATTTGCATTCTCTCACTTTAATTGTCTTCTGGATTTGGTAATCGAACCAGATAGCTTGGACAATTGATTTATTCTCTGCAAATTTCTCCGATTCTTGATCATCATCCGACAATTCATCGTCAAATCTTATCCAGCAAGATTGATATGTTGGGAATGTATGTTCACAGTTGAGGAACAAGAGTACAGAACCCTCACATGAATTCTCATTTTAAGGCTCAACAACTTACAGAAATAATATAAAATGTTTAGCATAAAGTGGGTGAAAAGTAACTTGATGCATTTGGGTGGACTCATACCTCAGTAGAATGTAAACTGGTTTCTTTGTCGGTTTCCTTCTGATTCTTCATTCCCTATCTCCATATTGAATCACTCTCTGATTCCACCTTCTAATCTCACTAATGATTTTTTACAATGATTAGGATGTCATCAAAGCATATAGCTTAGAACCATTTTTGTTCATTTTTCTCCATGTTCCATCTCATGTTTATTCTCGTATTGCCTAATGGGAGAAGGGTAATATTTTATTTTATTTTTATGGAGTTGACTGCATAAATGAATCAATGCCATGGTGTCCAGTCATAGACCTTTATTTTTTAGTCCATGTACCCAACAAATAAAAAAGGAATCTTAAGGGACAGTTAGAAGTGGACGAAAGGGACTATGATTTATGGACTTCACTTGATAGATTGTTATGAATGTGTTCTTCTAGAATGCTGCATATGTTCAGCTTCATCGAAAGTATCCATCTTGAAGTTCCAGTTAAGAATTCAACATTGAGAACGTCCATAAAGTTATTGATGAACATCGACTATTGCATATTGTTGGGAGACAAATACATTAACAGGATTTTGAATTTCAGGTTCCATTTCTTTTTGGCGTGATTGCATTTGAAAAACTTGCAAGTTGTGTGATTCATTGGATTTTTAGAAGGACGGGCCAGCATCTTTTCCTAGTAGATGATGATGGAGGGAAACCTCCATTGCTTAAACGCATGGTTGAAGATTGTGATGGATGCTATTTCATGTATGTTTGTTGCAACCTTGTATCAGTTTCCTCTGAACTATCTTTGTACATGTTGGATGATTTTTATTTTCTTTATGCAGGTCTGCACTGCGTGCTTTCAAACGCCGGGTCGCTTATTCAAATGTGGGCTATGACCGTATCCTTTATAATTGCTCCTCTTTCTCTCTCTCTCTCTCTCTCTCTCTTCCTCCCCCTCATACACACAATCCTTTCATATTTTGTTTTCCCTTATAAAGATTTTAGATATTGTTGGCTGGAGAACATCATCCATTAGACGTGATAGTGAACTCCCAAAGGTACTTTTTCGATGCCTTTTGTAATGCTATCTGGCTCAGTGGGTCCTCTGCTTCTGTGTAGTGAGTAGTGACATAGAAATATTTGTTTGGCAGTGGGAGGAATCGCTGAATGAAAAATATCCACATGTTGTGTATCAAGAGCACTGCAAGGCTTTAGATGCTGATCAGTATGACTCCGCAGAAGATAATGGCTCTGACAAGATAGAAGGTGTGTATCCTCAGTTTGTTTCTCATTAGATAGTAATGTTTTTCATACCTGCTGCAGTTGCTTCATCAATTTTGGAAACTGAGTGATCTGTTTATATGCTTTGGAGTTCATTGATTGCAACTTCTGTATGTTCCGATACAAATTGCGTTGCATGCTTTATTGCTTGCCCACTCTCATCTGATCATTGGTGAATCAATACTACTGGAATACTAGGGATATCATTCGCCTATATCTGTTTGTTTATTTAATAAAAATTCATGATCTTGTTGCCTCATCTGATAATGATCCAAAGAAATAGTAGTTTATGAATACTGACTGGTTTGTAAAAATATTTTCTGATTTCATCTTCTCAAAATGATTCTCATTTTTATATTTTCGAAGTTTAGTAAAACTGAGTAACGCACCTTGTCTATATCACATGCTATAATATATATAACTGAAACAGTAATGCTACACACCCAAGCATTTACCTCAACCAAGTACAACCAAGTAATTTTTCCCCACTCTCACCCATTACACGCGCTGCCACTCTCCCCAAAATTCAAAACGCGTTTCTTCTTCTCCTCCTCTCCTCGTCATTGCAGTTGCTGTCATCGTCTTCTTCTTCTTCTCCTCCTCCTCCTCCTCCTCCTCCTCCTCCTTGCTACTACGAGGCTGCCGCCGTTGCCGCTGCCGCCGCCGTCGCCATCATTGCCACCACCACCACCACCTTCTTCTTCTTCTCCTCCTCCTCCTCCTCCTCCACTATTATGTTGTTGCTGCTGTTGTTCATGTTGTTGTTGCTGTTGTTGATGATGATAATCAAAAACTGAATTGGATGTTTATGAAAACAGAAACGGAATTTTATATAAAATAGAAACGGAATTTTCATATAAAACAGAAACGAAATTTTCACAAAAACTGAATTGAATTTTTACAAAAACAGAAACGGAATTTTATATAAAAAAGAAACGGAATTTTCATATAAAATAGAAACGAAATTTTCACAAAAACTGAATTGAATTTTTACAAGAATAGAAACGGAATTTTATATAAAAGAGAAACGGAATTTTCATATAAAATAGAAACGAAATTTTCACAAAAACTGAATTGAAATTTTACAAAAGCAGAAACAGAATTGAAAGAAAAATAGAAACGGAATTGAAAAGAAAACAGAAACGGATTTGGCGCCATGTCTAGGCGTGGCCTTATTTACGCCTAGGCGTGACTTTGGGTCACGAAAACAGAAACGGAATTTTATGTGAAACAGAAACGGAATTTCCATATAAAACAGAAACGAATTTTCACATAAGAACTGAATTGGATTTTTACGAAAACAGAAACGGAATTTACATGAAAACAGAAACGAAATTTATATGAAAACAGAAACAGATTTGGTGAATAAAACACAAATCAATATCTTCTTCTTCTTCTTCTTCTTTTGTTGTTGCTCCTCCTCCACCACCTACCGCTGCTGCTACTCCTCCACCACTTTCTCTTCTTCTTCTTCTTCTTCTTCTTCTTCTTCTTCTTGAGACAGAAACGACCAATTGATTGAAAGAATCCATACTCAAATCAGATCAGAAAAAACGAAATTGGAGAGGATGAATTGCGATGTAAAAAGGGGAGAACGGCGGTGGAGAATGCAGTGAGAATGAAAAAGGAGAGAACCCATGTTATCAAGGAGCGAGAAATCAGGGATTTCAAATCCCAAAAAAAACGAAAATAACAAACTTGCTGTTTGTTAGGAAAGGAAGCAAGGGGCGTGTGAGGATTTCCAACTTGGTTGGGCTTGGTTACTCAAAACACTTGTTTGTGTAACATTATTGATAACTGAAACAAAACCCAATCTTAAATTTATACAAATTGCATGTTTGAAATGTAAAATAATATATAATATAGATACTTATGATATTTTAAATTTTCACTAAAATACTAAATAACTACTACTACTAAAAAAATTTAATACGTCCTGATTCACTCGCGGAATATTGAAATATTATATTTTAATTCTTACTTAAATTTGGAAAATGATGTCATCTGCAATTTCGTGCATGGTTACATTTCTCCAAATTACAAGATTGTAACCCGAATGAATGATTGCAGAGGAGCTTGTAACAGGCTTATCCCGTGTGTCTTGGGAAAAGGTAGATGTTAGCTTCCACAGTAGCAGACAGAGGTTTGCTGCGCATAGCGTTATACAGGTTTGTGTCTGCTGTCCACTATGCTTGTTCGTAAATGTAAAGAACGTTACAATTGAAACCCCATTGATACAGCAATATTTAAAGTCAACTGGTTGAGAGTATTAATTCCGGATTCATATTCAACCGACAATTCAACTACAATGAATGTGGTATATTGTGAAGTTTTTCAAATACTACGCTGATTACCAGTTAAGTGCCATGGATGTACTGATTACAATATTTTGATAGTATGGAGATTATGTTTGTCGTGTGTAAATTAATATGAATGTCTTTGTAATGTTCCAATCTAACCGTTCCTAATTAAACGAACCTCATCAAACAAGCTCATCGTAATGCACAGATACAATGAATGGTAATTTAACAAGCCTATACATGCCCGTGCATAGCACCGGTTGATTCACTAGTTTAAACATGACAATATATTCTTTTGGTATGCATCCTTTAGCTTGCCAATTTTCCATCATCGCTTAAAGTTTGCTATTTTACAGGTCAAAGACCGAAGCTCACATATAGAAGGCGCAGATGTCATACAGCACATGATTGATCATTTTCTTACATAAAGCGAATGCCCATAGAGTTCACTGCTTCCCACTTAGCCATATAGATTTTGCACAGGTAGGTCTAGAAATTGTGAGCTATCCTAGCTAAACCTTATTGTTGCTAACATTAATTAATTCGAACCTGAAAATGAATTGGTTGCAGGGTGGAAGCATTGGTCCTGACCTCCCTGTAAGCTCTATTTGTTTTAGGTGAAGCAGCAGCTAAAGTTTTGGTTATGTATAATCCTTGACTATGTATAAAATATGTATGTATATGTAAAGTAGACGGCATATTATATCCCCCAAAAGTATTACGTGATAACTAGTCCTATTATTTTCATGATGTGAACATTTGAACAAATTAACCAAAACCAAACCAAAGAAGACCGATTTTTAAGAAAATTGGTTCTCAAACTGATCGTCTTTTGTGTGTGGCTAAAAAATGGTTGCTTTTTTTTTTTTTGGGACAAATCTAGGGCCAAAAGGCCCGGCAAGAGAAGGAACGTTTACAAACCTGAAAAAACAGTTACAAGCTAAAAATGTTAATGAAAAGCTACCTAATTGTTTACCAAAAAAAAAAAAGCTGCCTAATTAAGCCACAATAGTAACTGCTCCTCATCATCTTCATCTTCTACCATTAATTCAAGGCTTCTTCAAAGAACCTACACAGAGCCAAGAAAACAGAAAAACTTATACCTATAGGGTAGAAACTTTTTTTTTAAAATAAAGTTTTGTATTCACCAAATATGGATGATGGTACGTGTCCTTTAATGATTTCTTGGTTAAATTCTTTTTGGAGGACGGGAATGGAACTTGCTTGTTCGAGAGATTTGTTTCTCTTGTGTGCCTCTACAGTATTCAAAAAAATGCCTCTACAGTATTCGAAAAAATTAGTCATTAGACTTTCAGTTAGGGTCTAATGTCTTGGTGAAAAAAAGTTTTGTATTAGCTTCTGGAAAATTCTTTGGTATAGATAGGATAAATCCTCTGTGATTGACACTTGTCTCTAAGCACATATGTTGGTTCAGTAGTGACAGGAAAATTACTGTGTTTTTTTTTTTTTGGACTAAGAAAATTACTGTGTTTAAAAATATCTATTTTTTAGAAAAATGTCAGCCCCATTATTCATTAGAGTCTACAAATATCACTTTTTAGTGACTAACTGGCCCAATAAAATGAATGAGAGGATCCATTCCCATAAAGGTAGCTATCAATGTTCACCGAAAACAAAAAATTACTCACACTCTAGAGTCTAGAATCTTACTTGAGGGAGATAATTCTTACACAGCTAGTCACAAAAAAAAAAAAAAAAAAAAAAA
>JASCZI010030347.1:73037-84735 GCA_036250425.1 Stylosanthes scabra
CAAATAACACAACTCAATTATCTATTTACATTAATCATCAATTTTAATTCACCTGTAAATCATACGATTAAACATTCTCTAGCACTATCAGTATGATCATTCCAAGAGAAAATTACAGGTAACCTTCTCTTAGAGCATTGACAAATCACAACCAACACCAATATCATTGAAAAAAGCAACACTTTCCGGAACCAATTAGTTGACAACTATACAAGGCAATTACAAAAAGGTAAGAACAAAGGTGGTTGTAACATGTTTTTATATTCTAAATCATACACCCTTTCTTAATTTTGAGTAGTTGTCTTTTATAATTGTCAAGAAACATATATAAATCCCACGACAACTTTTCAAGTGTAAGTATAGTTTTAGGTGTTTTATTATTTTTAGCACCGAAACACTTGAAATTATATATTTGAAATGCTTCCAATAGAATTTATTGTTAAACCAATTTTCTTTTGATTAATCTTCATCTTCTGAGTTCTGACAAGAGGAAATGGAATCACAGTCTCAATACTCAAACAACCATGAGCGGAGATAAAGGTGACAAAGGAGGAACACTAAAGATTGTTCCAGGAACTTCAGTGTCCCAAAACCCTTTCCAACAAGATGGTGTTAAAGGACATGCGGTGAAGCAGTCTTCTTTCTTCACCTGCTTCTTATTATTGTTACTCTTCTCCACAACATTTTCACTACCTTCTTCATCATTCTCTCTTCTCCTCTTCTCACCAGCCTTCATTGTTGAGCAAGAAACTGAACATTCTTCAGAGTATTCTCCAACTTCAAGAGGGAAGTTCAGTATAGCTTTGCTTCCTCTCATCTTGAAAGCAGCTCTATCGTATGCTCTAGCAGCTTCTATGGCTGTGTCAAATGTTCCCAGCCACACCCTCGATCCTTTCCGATTCGGGTCGCGAATCTCGGCTGCGAATTTCCCCCAAGGCCGTCTCCTAACGCCTCTGTAATGCTTGTCGTCTTTGAGATCACAACTTTCAGAGAAACTTTGATTATTGCTGCAGTTAACGGTTGTCGTTGTTTCATTTTGTTGTGTGAAGGTTGTGAGAGGTGCTCTTGTTGAAGGGATTGATATGTTCTTCAAAAAGGGCTTCCGGTTGCTCAAGTTTGAGGATGTTGGAGGCTTAGAGAAAGAAGCTTGAGTTTGACGGGTTTGAATTTGAATATTATTGAGGTGGCTTGAAACATAGTTTGGTACCATATTAGGAATTGGAGCTTCATGGGTTTGAAAAAGATCATTGATGCTCATCATACTTCTCTAGCTAAGTTCTAAGAAGGGTTTAATAATTTTAAGGATTGCCAAAAGGAGGAGTCAGAGAAAAGGGGAATTGAATTGGGTAGTTTTGTTTTGTTAGTGGGAACTGGGAGTGAGAGGCATATAAATATGGGGAAGATTAAAGTGGAAGAAAGTAATTTGAGGATGCTTCGATATAGATTCCAAGATGGAGAGAGGAAGCATCGTAATCTTGCTATGGATTGTTGGTGTTAGAAGTTATATTACGCCTCTCTTGTCTTTTTCTTGGTTAATGTCAAATGTCATGTTGACTACTTGTTCTATATGGGGACCATTGTCCACTATAAATGGCTTTTCCTGGTTTCTTCCAATTTCCAACTGCAACCGGATTTCATTAGAGTGGTTTAGCGGACAATAGTGACAGGCAAATCTACTTCTGTTGAATTAACAAATTTTAAGAAGAGGGAAAAAAATGAAATAATAATAATCGCCCCCCTTAATAAAAAGGAAACAGTAGCTGTCTCAGTGGTTGACACGCGTCACTCTTTATTCCTGTTTTGATACTGCAATCTGTGTATAATACGTGTCATCTTATCAGGCCGCAGAACACATGCACCAGCGCTTGATTGGTGTATTCTAGGAACGAAATAACAAACCGCATCGGATTTGAAATTTGAAAGAAACATTAATAGCAATTGCCAATTGGTATCCACCTTCTTCTTCTCTCAGACCTAGAGAGTCTCATCATTAGCAACAGGTAAGAAACCCACTGGAGGCCTTGCAATTGAAGCCCATCAATGAGCTGCTCCAAGCTGAAAGGATAGACGATGCTGAAATGTTTCATAGGTTTATTGGAGAAAACGTTCAACATTAGTTTTTAAATTACTGATGTGTGTTATTTGGAACATAAGGTGAAATTCGAGAAAATCAGCGTTCCCGACGGGTTCTAGGAATGGGGAAGCGGCTGCGGCGGTTACCGGGGCATCGACGAAGCATGTTCAGAAACAACTCAACATGATGTGTATATCTCATCTTCTTTCTATTCTCTTCTTCTTTTCTCTCAAATTTATTGTCACTAATAATTTTGTTTCTGTTGTTGTCATAGCAAAGCTTTCTCTAAGCTATAATTATTGTTAATTTATATAATTGATTGTGTGGTTTAGTCGAATTTTCGAGAAGGAGGAGTAGGATAAATGAAAAGATGAAGGCTTTAGGGAATTTAATTCCAAATGCTAACAAGGTACATTGGTATATTGTAAAAATGGTTCATTTTTTACTAAGTGTTATTTGAAAAGTTTAATTGCAAGGTCTACTTCTTCTTCCCAGTTAGCCAATAATTAGGGCTATATCAAAATTTGTAATCTGATTAATTAATTGATTTTATTAGTTTGCGTATTTGGATTTGGTTTGCAGGTTTTGATGCTTATACCCAAGCTAACAGGTTATACAGGAGCCGATTCTTACAAATGTAAGTATTTTTCGGTTGTTATTATTTTAAATTTTAGTTAGAGATTGTTTGAAGACATTGGTAGTTGATTGAAATATGTGAATGATGTGTTAGTAAGTGAACTTAAAAATCTTGTGAATTAAAGATGTAGTGCCATTGATATTGTGCCAAGCTCTCTTTGTGGTCCCTATCCCAATTGCAAAATAAGAGGTGATTTTGATTTTTCCTTTTAATCTGTAGATCATTTCAAGATGGAGGAGAGGAGTTCTTAATCACATGGCTTTTGGTGGTAAAATCAGAAGTTCTTAAATTAGAAAACTATTTGGTTAGAAAAAATGGAATACTACCATTCTGTTAATATTTTTTTTGGTCCATGTAAGCTAAATTATAATGTCATGTTCATATTAGTCATTTTTTTCTATTGCTATGTAGCTAAGCAATTAGCAATGTTATTTTTAAATTTAACAGAATTTTGCAATGTGGCTTACACTAACCATATATAGTCCCGAGAAGAAGTTGAAAGATAACAATTGGGATAATCAATGATAAAATCAATAGCAGTTTGGACGAGGCACCAATGCGCTCCAAAGCTAGAGGTAATTTATATAATAAAGTTGGTACTTGAAACTTAGCTTACTCCAAAGCCAGAGGTAATTTATATAACAAAGTTGGTACTTGAAACTTAGCTTATTACTCTTTAATACTTTTGTGTCTACTGCATAATATTAATATTTGTGATTCAGTATCTATTTACTTGGGAAAAAAACTCTTCTATTTCTATACAATATTTTTTTATGGGATAAAGTACTTCTGTATTTTCTGTATTGATTATTTATGTACTTTGTTCAACTGAATTTGCAATAATCGATTTGTTCATAAAGTGTAATAAGTAGCTAGATGGAGATGAACTTTCAAGGGAACTTATATGTTTTTGGCATTGGCATAGATAGAGTTGTACAATCCAGATGTCCCTAAGCCATTTTACTTTGCTGAAGTCTTGGTTGGTGTTTAACTTAATGATGAGGCACGTCCAATAACACTCCAGTATAGCAAGACACCTAAAACTAAAAGAAGTCTCATATTATAATTATATTTGATCAATTTATACAATAATATTCAATACTCAGACCGTCATAAATAAAAAAAATAATATAGATACAAGAGGCCAACTGAGAACTATAAATGAAACAAAAAGAAGCAGGAACACTTATTTTCAAGAAAGAGTAATAGGCAGAAGAACAATGGAAATTGTTTTACCAACTACTCAGGAGGATATAGAACCATAAAAAAGCTGTTGGAAATGATAACTTGGACTAACCTGGAATTCATAAAAAATGGTGAGCTAGGCTCTTCAATTTTAGTACACAATCTATTGTTTTTACAAACGCATTCACAAACGCACGCACACCATACACACACCCACACAAATTTTTTCCTTAAAGCACTTGAGTGGGAATCCATCCCTCTCCATCTTGATGGTGCAGCTTCTTAGTGGTGTCTTCCACACCACTTGGCCAAGCCAACAGCTGCAATAAGAATAAAATTTCGAACACAATTAAATATGGTGTTTTTCGGCCCACGACCAAATCAAGAAATTTTTGGGTTAAATATATGTGTTGGAATATTACCCAAATTGTTCAAGCATGTAAGAAAACACGTTTTTTGGATAAAAAGATAGGTTAACTATTACAAATTTACAGCAAAAAAGGTTCATATAGTTTTCAATTGGGTGTCTTTCACATATTGTGGTAATCTGCTACCAATTAACAAAATGAAAGTAGTAACAAAATAAAATAACATAGTTTTTTTTAAAAAAAAAACAAAGTAACAAAGACATAGTCGACTATTGATACATTTTTATTGCTTATACATATATAAATATAAATACATATTAAAGCTTTCATACTGATGCGCCAGGAAGACAACACACACTTAAATTTTGTTAAATAACGAGATCCATGTACAATTTTACAGTGCCAAAAATACATGCGAAGGTAAAATAGAATTGATAAATACAATTGATAAGATTCAACAGACTCATGCCCTGCGCATCGCGCGGGTTATAACCTAGTAATAATAATGTATAACCAAAAAAAAACTACTTGTGCTTTAAACATTATTCAGCATTTATATGTGTATAATAAATACATGTATTTTTTTATTTTAGCATATATTTTATATGAATGATTAATTTTAATATTCACATAATAGAGGTTAGCCTCATTCCTTCGATTGATTCATAAGATTATATATGCGAGCCTCTTAAATTAGCTACTGAAGTTTTAAGTTACCTAAACTGATCCCTAAAGTTAGGAAAAGCAACTCACTTTTGTCATTGAGAAGATTTTAATGACTAAACCGATAACTAAGGTTGTGAAAATCAGATCGATCATTGAACTGATAGAGTGACTGGTTCAATAATTCATTAGTTTAATAAGGATCAAATTGTAGTCGGACCAATTTACAACAATATAAACATTAAAGAAGCAAACATCCTTATTATCCTTATATTGTTGAATCAGACTATTGGATATCTTGGATTGTCAATTTTTCTTGTTATTCATCATGTTTCTTTACTATACCCACCAAGTGTTTGATGTTTTGTTTCTTATGATTATGGAGTAGTGTTCTTGTGTCTTGGCCATGGGATAAAGCGTGGATGATCTTAGCTACTAATCTCTAAGGAAGCGAATGGAATAAGAATGAGATTAATACTATTCTGTTGATGCTAGACTTTTACTAGTGGTGAATAGGCCTTAATGAGGTAAACTTGATGGGTTATTCTAGTTCACTAAAATCTTGGCCTTTCGCATTAGTAAGTAGCCTAGGACTTACAGATCAGGATTATTTTCCCCCACTCGACCATTAGACAGAGTGTGTTTAATTCTTTACGTGATAACTATTCATAATTGGGATAATTGGAATTAGTGGTGATCATAGGGACACACAATACTTCAATCCAATACCAAGCACATTTTATTTCTTACAGTACAAGTTATTTTCGTTTTGTTCTAGTATGTAATTCTTAACCATTGCAATCCCAAATATTTCACAACCAAACGTAAGTCTTGATTTTCAATTCCTCGGGAGAACGATCTGAGGGCAATACTTTCGGTATTTTTTGTTGCACTTTGTGACATTTTTTTTCTTCTAAATACTCACAACTGGATTTTCATTAACTTGGAATTCCTGACCGGTCTAAGAAAAGCGGCATCAGTATGCACCAAGGGTGTATGCGTAAGCACGTGTGCCCTGAATGCTCCTTTTTGCTTTTTCTTTTCATGAATTTCTTTCTCCTTCAACCTTTTTTAGCCACTTCCATTCAAATTCCAAACTATATAGCCATAAAACACTCGCACAAAAC
Organism: Stylosanthes scabra; assembly: GCA_036250425.1. Taxonomy (NCBI): domain Eukaryota; kingdom Viridiplantae; phylum Streptophyta; class Magnoliopsida; order Fabales; family Fabaceae; genus Stylosanthes; species Stylosanthes scabra. Next base: position 79,092 of record JASCZI010030347.1, read on the forward strand.
CATCAATTCATTGAATGGAATGAGAATCAAATAAATTCGTACCGTATTATAGTAAAAAATGCATGTATTCACAATTTAATTCATTAATAATAAGAATTCACCAATCAATCATTCATAAGTAATTTAAGTGAATTTGGCTTGATAAAGTACTTAAATATATCCCAATGGCTTTATCAGCTTTCAGTAGAAATTATGTTTTATTGCAATTTAAAGACTAAATATAGCAATAAAGTGAATGAGCATATATTTAAAAGATTAAGATGCAAGGAATTAAAAGTGTAACTAAGATTAGTGTGGTAAGAAATTGAAAATACAAATTAAGTAACTAAACTACTAATATCAAGTGACTATCAAATTCCAACAATTTATAATAGATCTAATCACTGATAATAAATTAAGTTAAACAAAGAATAACTAAACAATTAATCAAAATAAAGATAATTGAATTCAAATTCTAAGAGTATCTTAACTACAATTGAGAATTCAGGGTCATAGTCTTTGTTGCTGGCTAAGAATTATGATAATATCAAAGAGTCGCCTAATTAGTCAACCTCTAGTCATAACGAGGAAAATCAATTAGGTTTAATTAACTCCGATCACAAGTCTTAATCAACTTAATAATTGAATTAGTATAATATTAGTGTTAAAAAAAATAAGGTCAATTATGAGCTCTCAATTACTAACCAATTAATACAAAAGTAAATTAAGTAAATCCAAATTTTCAACCTCACAACAACAAGAATAAAAAATATACTCCATATCTAAGTTGAAACTAACTATCAAATACTTGGAATGCTTGAACCAAAGCCATCATAAATTGCAATAATACTACAAACTATCAACATACACCTACAACAAAAAAGTAATAATACTAACTCAAATAAACATAAATATAATATAAAACCAAAGATTAATTCATAAATATTAACGAAAATACGAAATATCTAATATTCACACTAACAAATTAAACTCTGTAAAACAACAATTAAAAATGAGAACTAAAGACAAAGGTAAAATTAAAACCCTTAATTTTAGTGAGAACTTGAAGGTTTTTTTTTTTTTTCTAGAATCATGAACTAACAAAATCCTATGAGGAAAAAACTAGTAAGATGAGTGTTTGAGAGTTGTTGTATGAGTATGTGTTTTGTCCCCTTCCTTCTTCCTTGATATTACCCAAAAATAGAGCTAGAATAGGGCCTTTGGAGATCCAAAACGTAGTCCCCATGTACTCACTTAAGTGTGTCGCATGTTGGTTAAGGTATGTACGCTGGGGTGATATGGTACTCACCTTGCAACTTTGACCAATTTTCGTTTCTTTATGTATTGCCCTCCAAACTCATGGTTTGTTCAATATTTTAGACCACTGATATCTCTGAAACTTGAAATTCATCAAAGAAGAACATTTAATAACATGAAGTAAAATAAAATTAATAAATGAAGTTTTGCAAAACATGATTTTTAAACACCAAACATCATGAAAGAAATTATGCAAAAAGGACTGGTACAAGTATTAGGCACGATGGACATGGAACAAGTAACATACATCATGAAGCTGGTCCAAGTAACAAACATCATAATACTATCACTGGTTAGTACCTTATGTACTTGAAATAATATTTGCGTATATCTGAAGTGTATCTTACATTTTATTTAAGCTATTATGTGTACTCATTTCAAATGTAAATAATGATGATTAATTTTTTTTTAAAAAATATACACCGTTTAATTTAATTTTGAGTACTACTTTTACAATTTAAAAAATAATTTTATAATAATGTATTATTTGGATATACTTCACTTCAATATTTAAATGTATTTTGTCAAATTTTAGATTGAAATATTCCTATTCTCTTGATAAAAAAAACTTATAGTGAATTATACTTTTAATTATTTTTAAAATACTATTAAATTGCGTTAAAAAAATAATATTATGTATTAGTACGCAATTGAAGAATTTATTATGTCAAAAAATTAAGATATTGCGAGCACAACCCACATACATATGTCTATTTTGAAATATATAAATAAAAGTTGAGTACATAAGAAAATGGATACATAAGTTAATGTACGAAATTATTTGATGATACTCAACCTAAAAAACTAAAAATTTAACTTTTGCAGAATACTTTATATAGATAGAATATAGATATTAAACTAATGCTCTATCCACACCCATTATTAGTTGTGCTCATTCATGTTACGACATAAATAAAAATCTAAAATGCAAATTCCTAAATTTCTTAATAAAATAATAAGCATAATCCTATGTATGAAACTCTAATATAAAAACTTTTAACCCACCGTGAAAATCTCAAAAGTTTTTAAACTTTTAATTATTAAAAAAAATCATTTAAGTGCAAAATTAAAATATTAAATTATTATCCGTATACAAAAATGTATTGCACATACATAAAAATAGTAATAAATTTATAATAAAATAAGTACACAATTAACATGCATTATAATTCCCATACAAGGTATTACTTAAACACAAGCAAAGAAACGATAAATAAGAGGTTACAATAAAAGAAACACATTTAACCTCATGTAGCTAAAACAAATCAAATAACAATCATTATATGGTCTCATTTAGGTTAACAAAAATTAGGATAAAAAATTATAACTAATTCGCATATACAGCAGTAGTACGCAAAATTCATACTAAGAAAATGAAATTTATGATAAAAACAAGACTAGCAAATAAAAAATTTTACTACACTATACTATAGCTAGGTATAGCAAAATATAATTCTATATAATAATGGTATATAGATATATTAGTGTCTTCATAGGCACTACCGTGCATGTTCAACTGTTTTTTTAATTAATTTTAAAATGATAACTATTATCATTTTTAGAAATATATCAACCGCTTTTTTATTGTTTTTAAATAAAAATTATAAACTTTTAAAAATACACTATTCACCTTTTATTAATTTTGGTATTGTTGTTACATTTTATCAATCATTTTTGTGTTTGGAGGTAAAATTACGAAAAAATATATTTAAAACGCTAAGTACAAAACAATAAGCAATAAGCATATATCTATCTAGATAATAAAAAAATCTCTTAAAAAATATTATCAATCTATAATTAAAAAACACAACGATACTCATGATTGCGACGAAAATAAAGGAATATATAACGAAAGACCTAATTACAAGACAAGATGTAAATTGGTTAGAAACTACATGTTGTACGGATAATTATGTGTATTAATTTCGTGATGGGAAAACTTTAAAAAATAGTTCAATTTTTCGTAAATATGTGAGTGCAGAATTTAGACATAATGTTCGAGCATCTCACAATTGTGCTAGAAATTTCCAAGGTGATGCAGGATTGTTTTGAAGTACACTACCTACTTCAAGGACATGTATTCACTGTAACACACGACTTTTTCACCACGAAACATCTGAGATGTGTTGCAATGGGGGGAAGTCTCTCTCCCAGAAGTGAATGCTCCTCAAGAATTACTACAGATCTTCTTAGATCCTTCTGCAGAAGGGGAGCATTTCAGGAAATATATACGTGGTTACAATCATGTTTTTGCTTTCACTTCGTGTGGTATGCACATAGATCAACAATTATCTATAGCAAGCCATGGTGTGTATACATTCCTTGCTCAAGGATCAATATATCACTGTATAGGAGGATTTCATCCAGATCAAGGCATGCGGCCACTGATGCGTGTGCATCATGGGTTGTTTTTAGCTTCAATTTCTCTTAAATATTGTGATAATCTTGGTGAATTATTGTCATTAATTGATCAATCAAACAAACTTGATGTTCTTTGAGTTGTGTTTGTGTTTTTAGATGATTCACTAAGAGTTTTAGGTGATTAATGACCAATTGAGAGAGATTGAAGAAATGAGAATGAACCAAGAAAATTGGCTAAGTGTCATTGCCCACGTATAACGTGGAGACCCACGTCATACGTGGGAATTAAAAGCCAAAAGCCCAAATTGGGCAGTAGCTACACGTTATACGTGAGCTCCCCACGTCATACGTGGGAATTAAAGCTTCAATTGCCAAAATTTGGCAGAGAGCACACGTTGTACGTGGCTCCTCACGTCATACGTGAGTCATTCAGCATCCAAGAAGCATTTTGAGGCAGAATCCACACATTATACGTGCACATATGGCGTTATACGTGGGAATTGATGAAGAAGAAGCCAATTGAGACAGAAGCCCGACGTTATACGTGGGGCAGCCACGTTATACGTGGGAGCTAAGAGGCAAGCAACGTTAGTTTTATCCATTCCAATCCAATCCAAGTTGTTATGTCTCAATCACATTCATTAATCAAGGGCTTAATTGGAAGATCACAAGATATGATTGATTGAAGATTCAAGAGAAGAAGATAAGGACTTGTAACCATAAGAGATAAGATTAGGATTAGATTAGATTTGAATTTGATTTAATTTAGTTTTAATTAATAGGTTATAAAAAGAGAGTTTTCTCTCAGCACAGAGGTTACACACGTTACTTTACTTCAATTTTAGGTTTTAGTTTTTATCATGCAAGGCTAAACTACTCCATTGTTAAGGGTGAGGAGCTCTGTTCACCCAGCATGAGGTAGTCACTATGTACATTCCTTTATTAATTCATTGAGGTATTTTCAGTTATTTTCTAAGTATGATTTAATTTTCCGTTCTTCATCCCAATGGTTTAGAATCACCGAGAGGTGTTCTCTACTTGTCTAGGGCTAGATTAATAAGATCGAGAGGTCTATTGATTTATGCTAGCTGGGAATTAGATCACATAATGATTAGCTCTAACTAGAGATAGTCAAGCTAATTGTTATGCAACTAAAATTCTGTGGGTTAAAATTGGATTAGAACTAGTTTGGATATAGTGACACGTAATCTAATCTAGGATCACTTTTGAGACTCATAAGGGTTAGAATCGGATTTAGATCTTCATCTAGTTATTCAATTGATTGACTAAGAGATTAGCTTTTGATTAGGTAATTAGAAACTGAGTCACTAAGAGATTAGGGCTTAGTTACACTAGATTCGTTGTGCTTGATAACTGAGAATCTAGAATTGATATTCGAATTTATGCATTGGCCCTCAAGGGAAAAACATCTCCGAAGCTCTTAACATTCCATTCCACTGATTAATTCACAAGTAATATTTCTGCACTCTGTTCTTATTTGCTTTCTAATTTTCGAATCATACATCATCACACTTTCAAGGTTATTATTCGAATCTGCTTAATGTGATTAAGGGATAGTATTGCTTGGTCCTTTATTCCTCGAGGGAACGATACCCACTTCACTGTGGTATTACTTGAACGATTCGGTGCACTTGCTGAGATTTCACGTATCAAGTTTTTGGCGCCGTTGCCGGGGAATAACTGAGATTAACAATACACAATCTTTTAGTTATCTAAAACAGATTTCCTTTCTTCTAACCCCCTGGAATTTCCTTTAACTTTGACGTTAGGAAAGTCCAATTTCTTCTTTTGTTTGGTTACTTGTGTAAAACCCCGTTCTTTAGTAACGTTTTCTTTCACTACGCTTTCCTTTCGCGACGATTTTGTCCGAAAACGAATATAACGATATATGATTGAACTCGCTTGCTTGAATTTATGATAAATAAGCCTAAGAGGTGACTTGGACGATGATGATGATGATTCTAGA
>JASCZI010030348.1:0-16026 GCA_036250425.1 Stylosanthes scabra
TTGGGTGAAAGAATCGATTCTTCCATAAAAGAATCGATTCCTGAGGTGAAGAATCGATTCTTGAGTTCAAAAATTCAAAATTTGTTTTTCCGGCTAGTGAAAGAATCGATTCTTTAAGGGAAGAATCGATTCTTCATATGAAAGATAGTCTAAAACGGCTAGTTTTTCAAAATGATTTGATTCCATTCACACCCAAACGGTCCTCTAAGTTTGGGAGCCTATAAATACATGTTTATGAAGCTCATTTGAGCACCAAGCATATTTTCTAAGTGTGTTGTTATTATACTTCATTTTAGCATCAAAATCATAGTGATTTTCATCACAATTTGAGAGATACACTCATTGGTTCATAAGCTATTCATTTGTAATCATCTACTCTTCTTAGAGAGTTCTCAAATTTCTTTCAATACTTTGTATTGAGTTTGTAAGAGTGAGTTTGAGTGAACACTATAGTAGGTAAGAATCCTAGAGCAAGCTAAGCACTCAAGGGAAATCTTGAAGTTGGGATTACTTCGAGTGGAGTGGGTTAGTTCTTGTGGAGTGGTCTAGTCCTTGAGGTGTTTCTCTACACTCTTGGTTGTAACGGTTTTACAAGCACCTTGAAGCTTGTTGTTTAGTGGAACTTCTAATTGCGATTAGAAAAGAGTGGACGTAGGCAAGAGTTTGGCCGAACCACTATAAATTTGGTGTATCGTATCTCTATCCCTTATCTCCTATATTATTGTTGTTTATATCTTAACATTTAAATTGAATTGTGAAAGCTCCTTATAAGTACTTAGAAATTGATCTAAGCCCTTGGAAACACACAAATTAATTTATTTGTAACAAGCACTTTGAAATTGTAAAAGCTCCTTGTAAGTACTTAGGAAGTGACCTAAGTCCTTGGAAACATACAAGTTCAATTTACTTGAAGTATTTATCTTTCAAGTTATTTAGCTTCCGCGCGAAAATTTATCATTGTTTCTTTAATACTCAATTCACCCCCCCTCTTGAGTATTTGTATCTTGTGCATACCGACTAACATTTTTATCTTCAGTATTTTCTATTTATAGAAACTGTTAATAAAATTTTAGCTTTTTTTAAATAGGAGGAGACTATAACTTTAATAAAAATTCTTTCTTAAAAATGTTCTTGTTTAACCATTAACACTAATTTTTTCCTTCTCCATCATCATTACTCCTTCTCCTCCTCCTCTTCTTCGAGCTTGTTGGATATCATTATTTGGCTAAAATAAAATTTTTTCTTGATAAAAGAAAATCTTTTTATGCTTTTTAGCGTGTTTGGGTAATTTTTAATAGTAAAAACACTAGTAAAATATAAAAAAAAAACATCTTTTTTTCAGAAGATATTTTTTACATCTTATTTTAAAAGATTTTTTTCTCGAAAAAAATATGTTTTAACATAATAAATAAATAAAAAGATCTTTTATATTATTGTATCCAAATACAATTGACAAATAAAAAGATATTATTACATGAGATACCCAAACACAAAATTACTTTTATTTTTACAAAAAATTTTTAAAAAATCACTCCAAAAAAAATCTTTTTCAAGAAACTCACCCAAACAAGCCCTTCTTCTTCATTACCACCACCCTACTTCTTAACCAGCCACCAACCTCACCACCACCACCTTCTCTTCCTCTTCCTCTTCTTCTTCTCCACCACTACCACTTTTCTTTTCAATCAGTAGCCACTAATCTCACCACCACCACCATCCACCACCAGTGGAGCCCAACTCCACCTCACCAGTCACCACTTCCAATCTCCTCTTTCCCCTACTATTTTGCACCACTTCGCCATAATCACTCTATAAGGATTTAGGAATGAGTTAGCAGAAGTTGATGATACAAGGACCAAATTATTGCTATGAAGAATAAATGGTTGCAAGAGTGGCAACAAAGGAAACTTATGCTAAAGAAGAGTGTGCAGGAATAAAGGAGAGTGATATATGCTAAAGAAGTTGTAGCTTGCCTTTTTTGTTTCTATTAACTCTCGTCTCGCTCCCTGTGTTGGAATTTTGGTAAGCCTCATGCATTTCCAACCAAAAAAAAAAAATCACTCCTCTTTAATTTAGAACTAATGATTAAGTGTTTGATTTATTTTATTAAATTGTACATATATTTTTTTGGTGTCTACTACGGTGAAGATGTTTTCTTGTACATATGGTGAAGTTGTGTATGAAAAGCATTGCTTTAAAAAGTGTTGTCATTGTTATAGACCGTTATTGTGCTCTGATACCATATTTTTGCTTTCGTCCATTCATAATTAATCCTTGGTGTGTATTAATAGTTTTTATTTTGTCATCTCTATTTGAAATAATCATCTTTGTGGGGTTTCTTAAATAATATCTTTCTAATTCATTTTCTAAAGTTTTTATTTTTTCTTCATAGTATTTTATGTATACTTTTACACACTGTATTTTTTCTTCTCTATTTCTTGTATTTTGTTCTTGTACTATTTCAAGTTGCCTTCTATATATATTTAGGTAATTACTTTCTTTTTTTAATTCTTCATTTATTTCTGTTATTCCTCTATAGGCTTTTCCTGGCATTTTTTATTTCTGTTCTTATTCTATCTTCTTCTTGTATTAATTCTCTTCTTTCATTAAAAATTTCTTTGGTTTTTTCTCTTAAATATTTTTGTTTGTTTATTATTTCCTTAAGCTTGTCCTTGAGTTTCTGAATTCCTTTTATTTTTTGCTTCTCTGTTGGTGTCTTTATCTTTTTATTCTTCATATAGATAATCTTCAATTTCAGAATTATATTGATTTTCTTTTGTGATATTTATTTGTTGAAAATTTTCTGTACATTGTAAATGTTGGTTATATTCTTTTTTTAGTACTATTTCTATAATTATTTTTTCTATTGTGTTTATTATAAATAATTCAGTTATATTAATCATATTTTATTTTTTACTATTTCTACCATATCAGTTAACATCTTTATTTGTTCTTGTAATTTTTCTTCTTCAGTTCTTTTTTCTAAATTTATTGGGGGTGTAATTCGTATACTTGTTGAGGCTATTAGTCTAGGTCGATTTATTATTGTATTCTGTCTTTGCATTGGTAATTCAATTTTCCTTTCCTTAGTTGATGTGTTTCTGAATAATTCGTCAATTTGAATTTTTTTGTTATTCCTAAATTCGATACTGTGATGTGAATTTGTTAATGCATATCCTACAACATAAGTAATAGAGAAAGGCATATCTCCTTTTTCCATTAAATTTTCATTTTTAAAGTGATAAGAAATTCCAATAGAATTACCTAGATTTTTTGTTGCAATTGGTATTCCATATTGAGATGATACTTTAAATTTTACTTCTGTGTATGCAAGATTTCCTTCTATTATTCCTAGAATTTTTTCTTTTGGTGATTTTATCCTCTCATCCGTTACTACTAGTGTTATTGGTGAATCTATCCCTCTTAGATAAGTCTATTTTAATATTATTTGTACTGTTTCGATATGTATATAGGCTACTTTATGTATATGTTGCTTTTTTATTTTTGATATTCTTTCAGATAGTTCATCTTCTTCAATTAGTAGAAGTATATAGTTTCCTCGTGCTTCTTTTATTTTTATTGGATATTCCTTTATCTTTTTTCCTAAATAGATAATATTTTCTCTTGATAGAATATTCTCTAGTCTTTGTTTTAAATTTTTCTGTTTTATATCTTCTTCTTCTTGGAGGTCGATCTTTCCTTTCTTTTCTACTTCTCGTATTTTAGTATGTTCTATGAGAAATTCTGCTGAGTATTTGTCTTTTGTTTCTAAAGTATTAACGTAATCTATTATTCCTATATCTTGTTCTTTCTTTATAATTAAATCTTTATTCATATTTGTTGCTTTATTCTTAAAACTTACTATCAATAATAAGAATGGTAGAGGTCCATACCTGTATTGCCCTGTTTTATACTTCTAGGTCCATACCTGTATTGCCCTTGTCGATGAGTCCTTCTTTCAGACCTTATATAATAAACCTGCCTACCGCAGTATCCTAATTCTAGGATGTCAATATTTTTAGAACTGGGGATTGTAAGAGGAGTAATTTATTTCTTTTTTCAAACTTATGTGCAAATGAGGCTGAAGCATCCTTATATAGAACTTCCTCGCACTCAATTATTTTCATAGTGACGTAAGTGCTTACGTCTTTAGCTACATTATTAAAGTGCCTTTATCAGTGTCTATCTAATACTACATTATTTACTCCACTAACGTCTCTATCTCTTCTATCTCTTCTTCTTTTTCTTCTGTACAGATGGCACACTTGTGTAGTCCAATGTCTTTGATGATGAGACATATTGTCTTCCTTAATTCAGTGGTGAGGTCCAGCTGTAAATCAATTATTGGTCTTTCGTATTCGTCAATTATCTGATCTTCTGTGGCTGTCATTTGTTCTCCTGTTTGGCTAATTATTAGAGTATTTTTACTTTTGTAATTTACTTTAGATTCTAATTTAATCTTTTGTGTTTGTTCTACTAGACCTACATAGTTATTTACGTACTGTAAATCATATAATTCTTCAGTGAGATTTTCGTCCTTTGTTTCGGATCGTGATGGATATGTTGTGTTGCTAATACCCATTTTAATAATTTGTCGTGATTCCTCTTTTACCTCCCCCGTCAAAGAGTAAAGCGGGAGCAAGGAAAATGCCTTTAGGTAAATTTCTCGTTCTTTGGCTCTTTTCTGAAAATATTGTCGTACTGCATTTTGTATGGTGGATGGAAAGTGTGATAATTGTTGGTATTGTGTATTTGCTTTTATGTAGATGCAATCAATAAGTCCGGCATAGAAGAATGATGCGGTGGTTAGGCCGGTAGCTTTTGGTAGAATAATTGCTTTGGGGCCTATATGTTGTCTGTGGACTGGGTAGTAGGAGTGAATCATGTCTTTTTCTGAATAGTGCATGAGTGAGGTCCATAATTCAAAAAATTGGTCTTTTGAGATTTTTGGTACTTGTTGGGCTTGTGCGAATGTTGGTATTTTTGTGATGGTCAAATTATGTATTTGTGGGATTTTGGATATTTGGGTTTCGGTTCTTTTTAATGAGACTCTATTTTGTGGTGTTTGTGTGATGTTTTGTAAATGTTGGGCCATAGTAGTTGCTGCTTCTTGAGTGCTTGTTTGGCTTCAGTGAGATTTGGATATTTTTTTGTGCCCATAAGGTGTTCGGTAACATGAATCTGATCTGTACTTTGCTCCAGTCATCATAGATTTCTTTCATTGGGCCATTAAAAATAACCCAATATGATTTTTGTACTTCAGACTTCTGTTCAGTGCTTGTTGTTGAAATATCCTGGGGTTTTTCTAGCATTGTTAATGTACGTTTCAGTGCTTCTAATGTTTCCTGACTTTCTCTCCTTTCTTTTTCAATTTTTGCCATTCTTTGCTTCATGGCTGCTAATTCGGCTTCTATTTTTTGTAGTTTTTGCTCTTCTTCCTTGATGGCTTCCTTCATGGCTGTTTAGGCTGCCATTCTCTCGTCAATGAGTCTGCAATAGTGTTCTTTTCTCCTGGAATATATTGAGTGATATAATTGAATTGGTCAAGTTGCAGTTGCCACCTAACGAGTCGTCCTTGGTTGTAGTTGATCTTTTTGTTGATATCGTATTTCTTAAAACCTGTAACATATTTAGAATCAGTGCGTAACAGGAACTGTTTAGGTAACAGATCCATTTTCCATTTTTTCAATGTTTTCCATACTGCAAGCGTTTCTAATTCATGTATTGGATACTTTTGTTCTGTTATGGTAAATGTTCCACATAAGTACTTGTAAATCAATTCTTCACGAGACTTTTCTCGTTTAGAAAGATTTTTTAGTATTTCATTTGTAATTTCATCTGTACATTTTTCTGTACTTATTTTCGTCCAAGGAATAGCTGTTAGAGCTGCTCCCCATAACTCCTTGTTTGCGTCTGTATATAGAATAAGAATATCCTCCTCTTTATAATTATAAAGAGTTGGAAGATTAGTACAACTTTCTTTTAGTAATTTTATGTCTTTAGTATTCTTATTGGTCCAATTCCATGGAATCTTTTCAGATATTTTTTTTATAAATTTCTTCTTTGTTTTGCCAAATTTTTTAAAAATCCTTGATCCCTTTATAATTTAAGTTTCCTAGGAACCTTTGTAATTGTTTCCTATTTTCTATTTTATCCGAAAATTCTTTTTATTTTTCTAAAACATGCTTTTGTATCGAAATAAATCCTTCGTTTAAAATTTTCATTCCTAAAAATTCAATTTCCTCTTTGGCTATTTCTGCTTTCTTTTTATTTAATACTAAACCCTTTTCTTTACATTTATTAAGTACTTTTAACACATCCTCTAAATGTTCTTCTTTTGTTCCTTTTGTAAAAATAATAATATCATCTATATATGCTAAACTTATCTTTTCTAATCCTTCTAAATTTTTATCCATGAATTCCTGGAATATTCCTGGTGTTTGTTTTAATCCAAAAGGTAGTACTTTAAACTGGTAAAACTTTTGAGGTGGACAAGTAAATGCCATTAGTTCTTTAGTTTTTTCTTCTAGCCTTAACTGCCAGTATCCAGATTTTGCATCTAATGTTGAAAAATAATTTTTTCCTTTTAATTTATTTAAAATATATTCTTTTCTAGGTAATTTCTTTGCTATTCCTATAGTTGTTTCATTCTTTTTATGTAATTTATAACCATTCGTCATTTTCCTCTTTTAATTTCATTATGATTATTTACATAAAATGCTGGTGCTGAATGCCTACTTTTACTCGGTTCAATTATTCATAGCTCTAATAATTTTTTACATTCTTCCTCAAATTCCTTAACATCAGTAAGACTATAAGGTATTTTATTTGGTACATTTACTTCCTTATTTGGGTCCTTTAGTTTTATTTCTATTAATTCAGTATTTTTATTGATTTTTGGATCTAAAGGATAATCACTAGTTAGTTCATCTAGAATGCTTTCTATCTGGTTTTCTATCGAGATTTTCATAATGCTTTGTAATAGTAAATATGCTTTTCTAATAATAGTTTTCATATTATGATAAGTTGGGATCCATATAAATTTTTCTCTTTGTTGTCCTAACTTTGGTGTCCTTAAATTAATTTTATTAAGAGTTTGTGTAAAAGGCTGATACAGTCTTAGAAAATTATTTCCTAATATAAAATCCATTCCTGTTTCTTGTTGATATATAGTTGGGACAGGAAAAATATTTCCTTCAATTTTTAATAACTGCATTCTCACTATTTTTGTAATTTTTAGTAGTGATTTATTGGCTATTTTCACTTTTATAGGTCTTTCTAGTTTATCCCATTTTGAAAATAAATTTTTTGATCCTACACATAGTGTTGCTCCTGTATCTATATATGCTCTTATTTTCTTAGATCGATTTCTTCCTAGCTTAAGGATTTCTACTTCTATAAATGTAGAATTTCTATTCATATTCTTCTTTGTCATTAATTTCTGATTCAGTGTCTGTTTCAGTAAATTCGTCTTCTGTAAATATTTCGAATAATTCTTCATAATGGTAATCATCTTCTATAGGTTCTAGTCCTATGTTATATATTGCTTTTAATTTTTGTGTCTTTTCCTTGTTAGCTGTAGTTTTGTATTTATTAGGACATTTATTTGCATAATGTCCTTCTTCATTACATATCCAACATTTACATGTTACTTTTTCCTTCAGGACAGTACTTTTTATCTTGTTTTGGTTGAGTATTTCATTTTTTATAGTATTTTCTTTTGTAGTGAGGTTTCCATTTTCTATAAGGTTGTTGTCTGGTATATCTTGGTTGTGCATTATATTTATAAGTACGCCGTCTTCGAGGTGTGTTTCTGGTTTGTCTTTTACCCCACCTTTTGATGGGTGAGCACCCAAACCTTTGAGGTACTTCGTCAAATTTTGTGCAACATCGAATATAAGTATCCATGATCTGCCGTCGTGTTTGTTGTTCTATGCATTTATGTGCGATATATTCGTGTACAGTGGTTATAATACCTCATAAAATATTTTGGACAATTCTTTGCTGTGTCTGTTCCTTAAATTTTTCAGTTATAAGTTTTCCTATGGGTTGAGGTATTTTTGCTAAAATTAATTGTTTGTATGCTTCTATATTAGCAGTATTTGTTAGTTTGTAATAATATAATTTATATTGACAGGCAAATTCGTCAAAATTACATATATTACATAATTCAATGTTGGCTAACTTGTATTTTAGTTCATCTTGATCATGTTTTTCTTGTTCAAGAGAGGTTGTTCCTCCAATAAATTTTGTCCACATATTTATTGCTATGTTTTTTAATATTTCAGTATTTGTATTTTCAGTATTTGTTATTTTTGTGAGTGTAAATCTTTGTAAGAAACTTTGTACATTTTTAGAGGTTTTATAAAGTATATATGATATAAAATCTTCTTTTCCTAAATTCCTGATTGATTCTTCAGTTTGTAAAATTAATTGTTCTTGATTAAGCCATCTTTGTATTAACTCTTTTGAATTAGTTACACAATCGATATCTAGTATATTCTGAGGTGATAAAGTTCCTACTACTGATTTATATGTTTATGGTATTTTGGTAAATTTATTTGCTCGTTGATAATATCCTTGCTCTCTTGTAAAGTTTTTAAAACTTTGATTAAATTGATCAAAAGTTCGTTTTATTTCTGTCATCTTTTGTATGACTAGCTCCTTCACCATGAGGTTCCATTTTTTGTTTTGAATCGTTGTCTACATTGGCCTTTTCATATTCATCATCAGTACTTTCATATCCTATTATTACGTCTTCATTATCTCCTATTAATGGATTAAAATTATTTTCAATTTTTAACTGTTTAATTTGTGATACTAAATCTTTTAATTCTTCTATATTATATTCTTCCATTTTTATTTAAAAAGTAGTGGTCTTTCTATTTGCCTAAAATAAGATTCTTGTGCTCTTGTTTTTAGTTCGAAATATTTTTTTAAATCTTCTATAGTAAGGTATTTATTTTTTTTATATTCATTGGTAACTTGTTTTCCTTTTCCTTTTTCTTACATTCCTCACATTTTTCTTTACATGTGCATAAATAAATTATTTAATTGCGGATTAAATGTATGAAATAGATGTGGATATTATTGAAGCATTTTAATCCAATAGGTTCTGGTGATGAGTGTGGTGTTGAACTTCCTTCTATTAATTCTGTAGAAAAATATTTATTTTTTCTATAATTTTCTATATTTTGTAGATATTCTATACATTTTTTATTTGACTGTTGGATCATATTTTTTATATTATCCAATCGATTTTCTAGTTCTCTTTTTAAATTTTGTATTTCTCCTATTATTGTTTTTTCTATAGGTGACGCTTTTGTATATATAGTTACGGATTTATGAAGTATCTCTATAAGAGTCGCAAAAAGCTAACTCTTCACCATATGTATGACAAGACCTCTTCACCATAGAATTGTCTATTTTTTTTTTCAAAAATATTGTAAAAGAAAAGAAAAGGTGAGAAATGAAGGCTGATGATGATGATGATAATGAAATTTATTAGGGTATTACGGTGAAAAGAGAGGAGGATTATGAGAAAGAAGTTGAAAAGAGAAGCCATGGATGGAACGAAAAGGCACACAACACATATATAGCACACTTCATTGTTAATGGGGTATTTAAGTAATTTTATTTTTAGTCCAAATATTTATCTTATATTAAATAGGATATTCAAATATAATTCAATCTTGTACATTTTAGAGCATCTCCAATGAGATAATTTTTGGGTATCAATTTTTATTAAAATGATAACTGAACTGATTTGATATTGAATTATGCATTAGAAGGAACAGAAAAAGTGATACTGGTATCACTAAATTGATATTGTATCACTTTAAAAAAATATCAATTAAAATGTGTCATGTGTAGAACTCATTAAATACAAATTAATTAAATAATATTATATGAACCCAAATTGATATTAAATTAAAATCAAGCATTGAAGTTATTATCTCAAATACACTATCAAATAACATACTATTCCACAAATGCTGATATAACATAATATGTGATCCAAATTGATATTGAATTAAAACTATACATTAAAGATGCTCTTAAACCAAATATAATATACCAATTTAATTTAATTTAATTTAATCTTTGCCATTCGGTCTCAACATGTTTTCCCAATGCAATCTAAATTCTTAATACTACTAATAGAATGAGAAGCAAATCAAGTTTTGAACATATCACCTTAACATAATTGGTAGATTTTAATGTAAAGAAAATGCACCTATGATGAAATTTCAAATTCGATTCATATTTGAGTAAACATTCAATTCGATCCTTAATTATTTTTAATTTGGACAACGCTATTTTTAACGATCCAAAAATGCAAATCAATTCTCAGCCATTTAAAAATTTAGTTACATAGAATCCTAAAACTAGTTTGTTAATTCCATACTCTAACTTTTAAACCAATTTATCAACCGATTTAGGACCTACTTATCCAAACTTTTAAATAGTTTGTATCGTTCAAATTGAAAATAGTAAAGGCAAATTGGATATTTACTTTTTACATATTGATATCTTTGTCATGTCTACTTTTTTTTATCCCAATTTAAATGGAAGAATAAACTACAATGAATTTGTGGCAATGATGGAAAAGAAAATATTGATTTGGGTAAAAGGGGAAGAAAAAGTAGCAGTAGATTTAGCATTGGATTTAGGGAAGAACATAGTGTAAATTATATTTGTGTATGTTTATTTTAGCATTGGTTTTTTTTTTTTCGATTATGTTAGAATATAATTATATTTCTATATGTTTATTTTTATTTTATATATTATTTTCTATAAAACGATCATTTTAAATGAATTTATAAACTAATGACTTAATAGCTTAAACAGTTTGATAACCAGTCTGATTTTTATAACCATATATCAAATATACATAATTTTTTCCAAAATTTTATTTTCAATCGAGTATTTACTTATCCAAACTAATTCAATCCGAATTTAATCGATTCAGTTTGGTTCGAATTTAATTACTGAAAATATAAAATTCAAACCAACCCAAATCAATTAAAATTTAATCGATTCTATTTCTATTTCCCTAAAATCCAAATCAACACAAGCCGCGAACACCCCTAATAGGCTATTGAGTCATCAAGTGTTAAAATTGATATATTTGATGATGACAAACTTTAATTGGGTTATAAATTAATAGCTTAAATATGTTAGTGTGGTTTGATATGTGTGTTTAATATTGCTAGCCCAAATGAATATTTCAAGCAAAGTGGGTTAGATTCAAAATCTTGCAAATGAAGTAATTAATGATCAGAGATAATATTTAAATTGGTCCCAGAAAGATATCATGTTATTCAAATTGGTCCCAAAAAAATTTATTAGTGATATTAGTTTCTGAAAGATACACTCTTTAATCAAATTGGTCTTTCTACCAATCAGATGATGACACGTCATCTTTAAATGCCACGTGGCATTAAATGATTAGATGAAGTGTCATTCATCAACCAATCATTTTGTAACACATGTCATTTAATTGATAGAAGGACCAATTTGACTAAAAATTATATCTTTCAAAGACTAATATGACTAACAAAATCTTTCGGGGACCAATTTGAAAAATGCAATATCTATCAGGATTAATTTGAATATTAAGGATATCTTGAACAATAAGCATATCTCTCACGTATGAATGAGCAAAAGAGGAAAGATTTACTCATAATGTGCAAACGGTCATATACATAAAAGATGAAACTATCAAGTCATCAAGCCAAATATCACTACCTTGATTTTAACAACAATAAGTGGATTAATGTTGATTTAGTATCAACATTTAGCTGGATGTTATGCTATTTATGAAGAAGTTTTAGCAATACAGAAAGACAAAATTCAGAAAGAAAATCAGATTGAACATATATTATTTGAGAATTTATTTTTTTATACTTGAGAGTGTTTTTTTTTTCTTTATCTAGAAATAAGAATATTGTGAAATACAAAAGGATAATGTCTTGTTCATATTCCTAACGTTTGCAAAAGTTTTAAAAATACTTTTAACTTTAATTTGATTCAATTTTATCTTTAACATTTTAAATAAGTTTCAACTTTATCATTAACATTAATATGTTAACGGTCAAACTCTTAGTCAATATTTTTTTTTTCAATTTTACCCTAAATCCACTCTCTTCGTCTTTCTCTTCAATCTTATATAGTTCATTTTTTCTATCCAATTCTCACTCAAAATAAAAACCAGAAAAAGTAGCAGTAGTGAGACCACCACCATCATCTCCTCCTTTTATGGCCATTATCGCCGTCCTCCAAACACCACCATAGTGTCTCTCCAATCTCCATCCATCCACATCTTCAAGCTCGCCCCATCGCCTCCCCTCCACCTCCCCTTCTAACATGAATCTACCTCTGCATCCTCCATCGCCTCCCCTCCACCTCCCCTTCTAACATGAATCTACCTCTGCATCCTCCTTCGCCTCCTCCATCACATGCCACTTCTAACATCTTCTTTTCTCTGCCACTACGTTTGCCTTTGCCTCCATTCTTTGTCTTTGAGCTCAACTCGAAGACAATCGTTAAATCTGACTTTGCATATCCTTTCATGATTTTCTACCTCTTCTCTTTTATTTTCTTGTCTTGAATTTGAGTGCTTTTTTTATTGTTGAAATTTTTATTTGGTGTTTTTAAAATTATGGTTTGGTTAATGTTAGGGTTAGGTGTGCCCTATTAAGGTTTTTTTTGTGCCCTACTAGGATTTCTCTTGTGTTCTGTTAGGGTTTCTCTTGTGTCTTGCTAGGGTTTCTCTTGTGTCCTAATAGGATTCTTCTAGTGCTTTGTATAGTTTTTTGTGTGCCTTAATAAAGTTTTTTCTCTTGCTCTATTAGGCTGTGTTTGGGAGAGAGACTGAGACTGAGACTGAGAGACTAAGACTGGAGACTGAGACTGAGAGACTGGGACTAAAATAGGGTTGTGTATTGTATTTGGTTTAAAATTAATTAGAGATAGAGACTGAGAGATAGAGATTAAACTAAGTTGATGGAACAGAAATAAAGGTTAGTATTGGAAATTATAATGTTGATGGAGGGTATTTGAGTAAAAGATATTATTAAAGTTTCAGTCCCAGTTCCCAGTCTCCCAATCTCCCAGTCCCTCCAATTTGGAGGTACTGAAAATACTGAAATTCTGAAGATTGAGACTGAAATTTTAGTTTCAGTCTATGTAAACCAAACACAATACTCAATCTCAGTCTCTCAGTCTCAGTCCCAATATCAGGAACCAAACGCAGCCTTAGAGATTTAGAATTTTTCATACTCATTTAGAATACACAGCAATTATAGATCTTGTGAAGGCCTGTGTTTATAGGCTTTGTTGATAAATCCATTTCATCTTGGATAATGAAAATTGATTTTAAGATCATTTGGAGTCGATCTAATAGTTTTTCTGCAATGATAATTCTTTCTCCATTTACTGAGGTGGAAGGCGCCAGCCGTCAATTAGTGCCGAAGACAACATGAAAGTATTTTGCAAGGAATTGTTAGGGTTTGTGGAGACTCCTGACATTTCAAAAACTGGAAGGGATCAGTATATCCTATTTTTTCGAGAATGATTTTATCTGTGAAACCAATAATCAATCTCGAATGGTGGAATGTAAATAGAAAGTTTTGATAAATGGTTTCTACATAATTCCAAGGGTACTACAGTTAAGCTATCTATAATTGTCTCCCAATGCGCCAACACTTATTCGAAGCTGCATCCCCTCCAAATAATTCTTGCCTTTATCATCGAGATCAATATTTAGTTTTAAAAATATCATCTATCTTAATCTTCTTTTAAGTTTATTTAATATTTGAATTTTTAATTATTATGAACATCTTACTTTTTATTGCTGTGGTTGTCCAAGATAAACCCAACTCTTATGTATTCATTTTTTCTATTTAGTGAAATGAAATATAACTGTCTTTGATAAAAAAAATTGTTAGGAGTGAATTAATGGGTGTTTTTCCAAAGGAAAAAAAAAAAGAATGGAATTATCTTCAGGAGTACACTAGACTAAAAAGGGCTGTTGAG
This sequence comes from Stylosanthes scabra, assembly GCA_036250425.1. Classification (NCBI taxonomy): domain Eukaryota; kingdom Viridiplantae; phylum Streptophyta; class Magnoliopsida; order Fabales; family Fabaceae; genus Stylosanthes; species Stylosanthes scabra. The sequence goes on from JASCZI010030348.1 coordinate 14,041, forward strand.
TGATTATGCTAATCTGGCATTGGCTAATGGAAAAGAGTGGGAAAGAAGAAAGAAAGAAAAAAAGAAATATCTAGGTGTTCGTTGAAAACGAAAATCAGGGGTGTTAACTATGCTTCATATTTACAAAAGTCTTTAGAATTCTCAATAATGTTACGGAACCAAAGAACTAATAGGGAGTCAATGAGTATAATTGAAAAAATAGTGGGTAGTAAAAGAAAAAAAATGATATTAACCTTTTATTGTCTCTCTGATATTGGCTATTAAGATTTTCTCTTCTCATAATCATGTATTAATAAGATAATATAATAGAAAAATCCAAAAACTAGATAAATAAATCAATAACTTAAAATATCTAAGAAATATCTAAAGTAAATATGGAAGATATTTATCTAGAAAAATCTACTACACTACTCTAAAAAAAATTTTCTGGAAAAATTTGTCAAGCCTATAAATAGGCAATCATCACTCATTGTAATCAACTAGAAACACAACATTCAAGTCTCATAAGCCTTTGCACTCTCTCCACAATTTTATCAATAATAAAATTATTAAATTTCTACAACTATATGTAAATCATTTTCTCATCAATTTATCTCTTTATCTACTCATCAAGTACCTAAACTAAACCAACTTCAAACTATTTTATAAAACTAGCAAGAGTATTGGTGATTATGTATAGCTTGGTTGTGTGGTTTGTGGATTTTGTGATGCTTGTATTTCCTGAGGGAATGCCTATTTCAGTTATTTAAAAAAAAAAAAAAAAAAGGGGTTTTCTCCAATTAGCTTTGGGACAGGGAAATGAGGAACATGGCAACAAGTTCCTGACTTTAAAGAAAAATTGAAGCTTGATTTTGATTTTCTTAAATGGAATTCATGTCTTTTAAATGTAGAATTGCTTTGTTCCTGGTTATGATTCCTTTTAGATGTAATTTATGATTTCTTTTTTTTATATATAATTTTGGACTATGGCTGCTGTGAGTTTGTGACTTTCCTCCTGGTTGTGTGGTGGTGGCAGAGTACAAATGGGGTGGCGGCGGTGTGTGTCTAGGTGGTGGAGGAGAGGTGCTATGGTGCATGGTAAAGGGTGGAATAGTGGATGATGATAACGAAGAAGATGAACACTAAGAACATGATAGAGGTAAAATTGGAAAATAATATTGATTTTGAATTGATCGTTAAAAGTTTAATGTTAAGGGTAAAATTAAAACTTATTTGAAATATTAAGGATAAAATTGAATCAAATTAAATATGAGGAGAATTTTTAAAATTTCTTGCAAACGTTAAAGATATAAATAAGACTTTATCCAATATAAAAAATAAAAAAAGAAAAGATATAAAAGTCAATTCAGTATGTGTTTAATAGTATAATTAATCCCCCAATCTAAAGTATCCTAAGTGACTAAGTGAGTGACGCTTAGATATAAGTGATGAAAGATTTATGAGATTTCTTGTAATTGATAATTGTAATAAAATTTGATTATAATAAAACGAGATTCTACCACGAGTTGTAGTAGATACTGAAGATAGATTTCAGTGGTGAAAATTGAAGAAAAATACATTACAGTGTTGAATTTTCTCTATCCTTTCTATGTCCTGTTCTGATGTAAGTACAAAGCAAAACTAAATTTTATCTCTTAATTCCATTGCAAAAATTATTTTAAATTTCAAAGTAAGTACATTCCTTAATTTATCCCTTTTAAAGAATTTTTAAATGCTTTTATTTTTCTTGAATGAGATTATTACATTTTGTTACTTTTATATTTTGGAGAGAATTTTCTAAATAATTATAAAATTAATAAGGTAAATAATAAATTATAAATTTAAATTATAAGAGGATAAAATTTAAACAATAGTAATTTTAATGATTAAGTAAATATATAATAATATTTATAAATAATGATAAACTAGATACAAATGATAAAATTAAATTTAGAACAAGTAATATATATATATATATATATATATATATATATATATATATATATA
>JASCZI010030348.1:23931-43388 GCA_036250425.1 Stylosanthes scabra
TGTTTCTTTTTTGTTTAAAAGCTTTTGCTTACTCTCCCTGCTTTCAGTATCAGTTTTCTGTCTCTTGGACGCAGTAGATTTTTTTTGGATCTTGTCATTGTTCTCGGCAGCCATTTCAGAAGAGGTCTTCTTGACTGGTGTGGATTGATCCTCATTCACAGTTTCCTCTGAAGTCTTGTTATTTACCTCCTCGTCAGAATGGCTTTCATCATCCTCACGGTCACTTTCACTTTTTGGGGTTGAAACATCTTCACCATCCTCCTGAGAACCATTTGTTGCATCTGAAGGTTCAGCTGTATCATCTTCATCACTGTCAGAAGACTGCTTCCGCTTTTTCCCTTGTGTACTTCGCTTTTGCTTCTAAAGGAGACAAACATATTTTCTATTTTAGAAAAAGACAGGTGTGTTCTAGCATAGCAGGACAAGTAAAAATAAAAAAGTAGACAACAAAATTTATCAAAATAAAACTTGCAGAAAGACAATGTTCAATATGGTATACAAAGAACAGACAATTTCAAAGGACAATAACTCAACAATTACCAAAAATCTCATCACTACATGATACATGAAAAATTAGACATTCATTGATTGCTAGGTTTTAATGCAAGAGAACACCTATCATGGGCTAGTGTATAACAGATGTGGAGCAGGGCATGATAGTACAAGAACACACCTTTGAAGGGTTTTCAGCTGCATTACCAGAAGATTTCCTTGGAGTTTTCTTTTTGGCACGCTTTTTACCTTTCTGTAATGAAGGAGGTATTAAAACAAACAAAACAAATTGGAACATATTATTCATATAATGGATAATGGATGAGGATCAAGTGACACCTATATATGGCACACATGATTAATGAGCTCAATATAAATTAGAAAGTACTTTTGAATTATAATTATTTAATGACACTTGTACAAATTCAGCATTCACTGGCATCAGTGGGATCGTTGAATAATTCATGTATCAACTATATGTTAGTTCGCATATATATGGCTTAAGAGCAAAACAATATCAAACTAAAATGGAAACTTCAACTATATGAGAGTTAACAAAATAACACTAACATTAATTTTTCCACCAGATAAACTACCAACATTACTCCTGAACTTTTTAGAAGCTGACAAAATGACCTTGAATTTTATTTGGAACAAAAATGTCTAATTTTGGGTATTTTGTTGAGAGGTAATTTTAATAAAATTTAAAGTTATTTTTGTGGGTTTTTAAAAATCTAAGGACGATTTTGGTGATGAAAACATTTTTTCAGCAATATTAAATGCATCCAAAGTAATGCCAGAAAGTTAAAACCTTTTCTTTTTCAGCAAGCAAGACATCAGTTGTAGCATGAGGGGATTCCAAAAATTCCAACAGCTTTGCGGACAGTTCCTCCTGGAATAGATTCCAATCAATTTTTGTTCTAGTTTTTGGGAAACGGGGGGTTTAAAATAACAAAACACAGCTCTCAAAATTGATAACATTATACAAAAATATTAGATCAACTCTTACCTTCTTCAAAGTGGACTTATTTATTTGAAGATTGAGCAAATCACAGAAATCGACTAACTTTTCTTTCACACATCTGTCAAGCCTCTCTTTTACCTTGGCCCTCTGTTTTTCCTGCCAATAAATAAAACCATTGTATATTTACTAAATGTTAGTTTGTTATTACAAAGCCTCCAATTCTAAAATGTTGAGGAAAAAGCATGTATAACAACATGGAAACAAGAAGTGCAAAAGAGGCAATAACTTAGTATATAGTGCAACCATACCTCATTTTCTGCCCACACATAGCCAGAAAACATGCCTATGTTTCTCTTTAAAGTTTGTGCCTAAACAAGAAAGAATGTCAATCAAAAAAGCGTAAAAAAAGACTTTAAAAAGATCTATTTGAGTTGCCAACATGAGAGGGAAAAAAAGAGTTGAGGAGTCACCTTTGCTTTCTTCCCAAACAGTACACTGTGAAGGCTACGCAGGTTATCATCGACTTTTCTTTTTGACAGCTTGAAAGCCACTGAAAATTATGAGGAACAAAATTGATAACACTGCTTTAGGAAATCATGTTACTAAAAACAAGCAATCAACTTAGAAATCTGCAGATTATGCTTTGGGTTCGATTCACATTCCCTGGAATTCATGATTAAAGGATGGCAATCAAACAGGGAACAAATATAACTTAAAAAATCACACGAATTTTGATAAGAGGCTGAAATAACAAGCAGAGAATGAAATAAAGCCATAAAGGTACCATTTGGGATGTCCTTAAGCTCAGTACCATTGCCCTAAAATTCAAATAACATATAATTAGTCAAACGATTTCAGTAATCCAAAAAATCCAGAGTCGTTAGGGAACCACGAAAGTACCTTATCGATTGAGATAGTTTTGTTAGCAGAAAAACCAGGGAACTTGTGTGGGGATGACACAGTGTACCTTTCCACCGATTTCCTTTCTCTGGTAGGTCTACCTCCACTTGCACTCTTTACTGGAGTGACAGCATTGCTTTCTTTCTTCTCACCCTCTTCATCTTCGTCTTCTTCTTCTTCTTCATCATCTTCACGATCCACGTTCTCTTCTTCTAATTGGCCAGAGTTTTTCTCGTCGGGATTGTCGTCAGAAATTACCTTGTCGTGTTGATTTTCTTCACCTTGAATTTCGTGTTGGACAGATTCTGCTTTGGTCGCAGCGTCTCCATTGGGAACTTGTAGTTGAGGTCTGGGATCATCTAGGGTTTCGGTAGCCATGTTTGAGAAAAGATAGAAAGAGAGATAAAAGAGAAAGCAAAGTGCGAAGAGTATAAAGCCTTGATTGAAGTGATTGAGATTTGGAAATAAAATTTTGGAGGGCGATGAAAAAAGAAGAGAGCGCGCTGACAATGAAATGAAATTCCTTTCAAATGTTTTTGCCAAGTTTCTGAGCGGTTTTCTCAGATTCCCGCTTTCACAACTTTTCTTCTTCCTCCTCCCGCCAAAATAACACACTTCTTTGACTTCGAATGATGGAAACGTGAAAAGCAAGAAGCCCATTTTATTAGTGGGATCAGTGGATCTTGGTGGTAGTTCAGTCCAAATATGAGCCCTTTATAAACATGGTAGTTCGCGTTTATTTTAAGCCCAATAGTTTGCATTAATATTCGCGTCGCGTTTAAGCTAACTCCAAGCGTTATTTTCCTTTTTTTTTTTTTTGGTAGAGATCCAAGCGTTAATTTTATAAGCCACTAATGTCGGCGCGTCGAAGTTAAGCCAACTATGAGATAGCCTGAAATTTAAGCCCAATAGTTAAGACAGTATACAACGGTCGCCCGGGAGAAGTCTCTCAACCGGGTCCGGGCATAGATTGGTTCGCACCGGACCGGCCCGGTGAGGAATGGATACACAAAATCTCATTGCACTTCAACAACCGTCACCAGCCTCACTCAGTCCTCTTCTCCACCACCAGTCCCTCGAAAGTTACGTGGTTTGTTCGGGTTAGGTTAGCCCGGTATATAGGATGGGCTAAGTGAACTCGTTACACCTGCCCCGTGTGAAGAACACATTCTCCGATTTGCCACTGTAGTTAAAGGATGACAATACGTCGCCTTGTTCTCGACGACGACGACGAAGAAGAAGAAGAGCACCATCGCCAAGTTGAACAACTTCAAACTCCGCAACCTACTAACTCCTCTAACTTTCCCTCCGCGCCTCTTCAAATCTCCGACGACGACGATGACGCTGCCTTTATCGACGTCCCCGATCACCTCTCGCCGCCTCCTCCTCCTCAACCTAGGTCTTCAAGCTGCCCCGTGGGCGACTCTCTTCGGCGCCTGGGACTGGGGCTGAAGAGAGAGTGGGTGAATGCATGCCTTAGCGAACTTGAAGGCTCTGTGAGGGGCTTTGCAGGGTTCGACGTTACTGCAAAGGCCAAGCTCTGTTTCGAGCAATTTCTGTTTGCCGATATGAACTCGTGTGGGAGCGGCGTGCTTCCTTCTAATGTGCATTCCATGCATCTCGTTAATCTCTCTGGCCCCTTTGTGTTGCAGGTGCCCCTTCGGTTATTATCTTCATTCCTATAATCAGCTATGTATTTGTGTTTGATTAATTGGGTTGCATTGGCAGGTTGATGAAATCCTTAATATGAGTTGTCCTCTTCGAGGGAGATATCAACAAGCCCCACCCGGATTAAAGAGGTGTCTCAAATTATCACTCACTGATGGCATTCAGAGAGTCTTTGCCATGGAGTATAGGCCCATTCAAGCGCTGGATGTTTCTGCATCTTCTGGTTTAAAGGTTTCTCTTTCTCATGCCTCCCTTCTTTTAGTTTCACTACATCTTCATGGTGACTTAATAAGATTATGGTGGATGTATTTCAAACTCTTTTTTTTTTTTATTTTTTTATGTCCCACACAAATTCTTTGCTTCCTTACTCAGTTACTTGTTAGTTAACATAAATTTGAGGGTTGTATTTAATACCTGTAGGTTGCTATCTCTAATGTACATGTGCGCCGTGGGCTTTTGATGCTTGTCCCCGAGACAATTGAAATTTTGGGGGGACTAGTTGAGCAGCTTGATGCAGCTCGAAAGCGGGTGGTTGATGAATTGAGCAAGCCACCTAGGGGAAATAGGTACAAACTTTTGAAACTGGATTATTTGGACTACTATGTGAAATGGAATGTTATATATCTCTTGGCATGGAAGTATAAAGATTAATTAGAAACTGGTGCAAACTTTCATGTTTCTTTGTTATATTACACTATTTCTACTATTGTAATTATACATTTTATATTTAGGGAAACCTTGATAAGTTAGTCTTTCTTATTCTCGTGCAGAACTAAAAATGGAGTCCTTCCTCCTTTAGCAACCAGAGCAACTCTTGCAGCATGGCCAGCAAGTGGAGTTGATGATAGTGGGCGCAGCGGCCCTGCGTTTCAAAGTACTGATTCTGTCCAGATTAACAGCCAAGGTACCACATCCTCATTTTTGTGTGCCTGCTTTTATCCTGGTTTTCTTGATCTTATTTCTTCCTTGTGTATGCATTTAATTACAGATGCTGGCCTGACTGCGTCTGGCACTGGAAATCGCATAACTACGGAAGATACCATGCTCATGGGACGAAATGCTGCTTCTAATTCAATACCCAGCCCAGTTACAAACGCTGACGCCATGAATGTGGAGGTTCATGCTGATACCAACCCTTCAAGCTTTGCGAATTCCCGGGTCAGTCAATTCTCTTCAGTTGCTTGGGCTGAGGAGATGCATATAGATACTGCAGCTACAACAATGGACAATTCTGTCGGCAACCAACCTTCTCATATGTTTACAAATGTTGCAATGGCACATAAAGATACTGTTAATATAACAAGGAAAAGCTATGTGCCCCCGGAGAGCTCTCCTATTGTGCAAAACGTTGAGACAGACAAGGATGTAGTTATTGAAGATGCAGAAAATGATCTTCCTAGAGGATCTTCTTCCACTGTTCTTAACAATCGTGATGTCCATATGGTTGATGACAATGACCACACTATTGAAGTTACAGATAATGATATTTGTAGAGGATCTTCCTCCATTTCTCTTAACAGTAACAATGTCCATATGGTTGATGACAGTGACCACCCACATATGCTGTCTGCAGACCAAGAAGTTCCTTTCACATACTTAGCTAGTTTGTCAGCCAAGTGGGTTACAATGAAGGAGAAAGTTCCTTCAGTTCAGGGTAAAATTAAGGTAAAAAGTTAAAATCTATCCACTATTGCTTTCTTTGAACATGATTTCTACCCTTGTACAGATGGATTTAGTTTTCCTCAATATAATTGCCCCCCTTTCCACTTTTGCAGTGCTTTCTAACTGGGGTAAAGGGATTCCAATATAAGGGAAGGACAACATACGAGCTGCAGGCATATGTAGATGACGGTAGCCTCATTGCCGAAATTCTTATAGATCATCATGTGAGTTTGCTCTAGAAAATAAGCTTTTATTTTGAGGTTTACTGTACTCATTTATTTTTCTTTTTTCTTTTTTTTTTTCTTGTTGATATTAAAAAATAGGTCGTGCAGAATGGAATTGGCTATTCTCCAGAGGTAGTCACTGCAGCACTTGCTTCTTCTGACCAGCAAACATCCCAGAACATAAAGGACGTGATGCATAAGTTCCAATCATTTTTAATAAACTTCGAGGTGATACAATTGTTCCCTATAGACCCGCTAGTTATGCATATTGTATAGAAATTTTAAAGCTTGTTCATTCTATTAATTGGTATGGTTGTTGCATCTGTGTGCAGGGTATAATGCATGTGGAACTAAATAGAAAATCTTCGCTTCCAGTTGCCATAGAGATGAGTCAAGGCTGTCCTCAGTCTGATGCGTGGTTACTTTTGAGACGGCTCAAGTCCCTTTACCCTCCACAAACCCAAACACATTGTCCTTCGAATCTAATTGAATTGTCACCATAATTTAGATGGAATTGGATGTGGGTTCAATTGAATCAGTTTTTCATAATTTATGGCAATCCTGCTTTGCGGAATTATGAGCAAGCATTTGGTGATGTTAAGTAGACTTATAGCACATGGATGTAATTAAGGCATAACATATGTATTGTACAGATACAGAGTGAGCGTTCTCTTCAGAACTAGTAAGAGTCTTCTCTTTGATCAAACATTGTGTGCGAGCAGATATTCTGGATGCAGATTTGAAGTTTAGAAGATTTAGAACATATTGTAAACGCCCTGTAATCTAGAAGGACAAACTATAGAGGCAATCAGAAGTGCACAATCCTGATCATATTGAATATATGTTGGGTACATTACTATTTTATTGCCATTTAAGTGCTTCTGTTATGAGTCTACTTTTCTAGTTGGGTTTGAGCGTGGGATTTCTGATTGATTCAGGATAGAGAAATTTCTTCAAGCATGATAACTGAAGGAGCTTCTTGCTAATTGTGTCCGTCTCAGAAGTGCCTGCAATTAGGGTCCAGCGGTTAAAGTATTCGAGCAGTTGAGGGCACAATATCTGCAAATAGAAGGTTGTCCTAATCCAAGCTGGTTCTGTCAGGTGCGGGTCTCCACGGCATGCGCTGTTCACTATTGACTTGGCAGCTTCCCTCACTGATCTTATGGGCATCAAACTAACCTGAACCTGCACCCAACAAAATAAACCATCCATAACTTGCTATATATGTATATTCCATGACAATTTAATATTGTTTTTATTTGAAGCTTACATCTCTCATTTCTTGGTCAAGAACCATTTTGCCTTCCTTGGATAGGAACTTGCCTTGTGTCATTTCTGACTCAACCAACCCTGGTGTCACTATGGTTATTCCTATGTCCTTTCCCAGTTCAGTCCTCAAACTCTCATATAAGCTTATCACTGCTGCTTTGCTTGCCTGATCATGAAAACACGTCTTATTATGTTATTGACACATGATGGGAAATGAAGCTTATCAAGTATTATTGTTTACATTGTAGAACATCATTCTTGGAGTAGGCAACCATCCAGCCGAGGACGCTATTGCTATGATCTTGCCTCTGCTTTTTCTCAGGTGTGGGATCGCAAAATAAGTGCCGTACGCGGAACCCCACAAGTTAATGTCCTGTTAAGCAAACAGGGAAATAAGCCATTGAAGGGCAGAGTAAAACATTGAAGAATTTCAGCAGTTACCATTGCGGGTGCAAAATTAGTGATATCAGTGGCGTGTTCAAACAAGCAGACAGGAACTATTCCAGCATTGTTCACCAGATGATCCACTGCAAAAACAAACAAACAGCTGATTAAATTAACCCGTGAACTTGGAAATCGTAATTCCTAGTCATAAGTAAGACTGACATCGTCCAAAGTGGTTGACCGTGCAGTCAACGAACCGTTGACAATCTTTGAGTATGGAAACATCTGCAGGAATGGTAATGACTTGAGGTGAACCAAGCGACAAGGCTCTTTGGGCAACCTCCTTCAGCCGATTCTCTCTTCTTGCAACAAGAGCCAAACGCGCTCCTCTTCTTCCATATTCATATGCTATATGCTTTGATTTCCAACAAACACAACCAAAACGCATTAACATATAACAAACAATATTTTTTTCTTTAAGATTAATTCTGGAATATGAGGTACGTACCTCGCCTATGCCTGAGGAAGCTCCAGTGATAAGGATAACTTTCCCTGCAACGTTCTCTTTAAGCAATGATCTCAAGACGAAGTAGATAATCTTGAAGAAGAGGTAAGGTGGTAAAATGAAAAGAAGCAAAGCTATGCATGTAGGTGGAACTAGGATGTTCAAGATCCAATCATCCACAACCATGCTGCCTGTGTGATACGGGGCAAATTGATGGAAAACGGTGATAGAGATGGTGGGGAAAACACCAAGCAAGTAGACACACTTATATATGAAAGGTGCCAATGCAACGCTGGCTTTTTACATGCCCAACATGCAACACCTATCACTTTCCAGAACTAGACACGTGGTATCTTAACCTTAAGAGTACAAACTTTTTCATTCAAAATAGTCAACAATAGCAACAGTAGCGTCTAATCCACAATTCTTAGAAAGTGTTGCTGGAGTACTGTCTTTCTAGTGGCTTGATAAATTAAATACATTGCATGTATCACTCCCCCATGGTCTTTTTTTAAGTTTCAAAAATCATTTAAATATCATAATAAGAATAAGAATAGATAATATAAGCTAAGCAATACTCTCTTATATAAGTTTTTGTCTGTTACAAATTATACTAACAAAGAAAATGGAAGCAGAAAATAACGGAAAATCATGCTACTTGACTAGAAGAGTTTCTGAAAATCATACAAAGCTTGGTAACCAATGATTTTAATCAACTTATTTTGAATCAATGCAAGCTTTTTGATCTGTAACAAAATAAAATTAAGCAAATGGAAGTGGCACATAATACTTTACTCTGTCTTCAGCTCTGTTACCGAATGCACCTTGTTCTTAGAATTATTTCCTATTGAGGGAAGTTCAAATAAGAAGCGTATGGCCCAGTCTACTACTTGAGGAACAATCACCTTCAATGGAAGCAAAACCTTCAACCAAGATGGCTCTGTCAAGTACATATCTCCCCTGCTTGCGCTTTTTACTATGCTTTCTGCTAATTCACATGCTGATATCATTGGAATTATTCCCATAAATTTCTCCTATGTTAATTGCAAAATTACCACGGTTAACACGAGGTCATTAGTAAACTAAGTAAGTGCCTCTGTTGAGAATTCAATTCAATTTCACGACCAACCTGTTGTGTTACAGCGAATCCTAGATCCGTTTTGACCAAACCAGGTGTGACTATTGTTATTCCAATAGCCCTACCAAGTTCCATCCTCAGAGTCTCGAAGTAGTTTATAACCGCTGCCTTGCTTGCCTGCATATTAGTAATAACTACACTTTTCATTATTAAGACTAAACAGTATTAACATATTTGATACAACTGCATTGCTTAATGAAAGCAATGGTTACATTGTAGATACTGAAACTTGGGATAGGGAACCATCCAAGAGTCGATGAAATCACAATGATCCTGCCTTTGCTGGTTTTCAGGTGTGGGATTGCACATAAACTGCCATAAACTGATCCCCAGAAATTCACGTCCTATGTCAAATGTGAATTCACGTTAATTTAATATCTAACCGTATAAGTAGAATAAAATAGACTGGAATTTCATGAATGGCATTACCATAATTGGAGTAAATTCAGAATCATTATTATTCGAATCTTTGAACCCCGAAGCCCAGCCAATTCCAGCATTATTTACGAAACAATCCACTGCAGACAACATACATGTTCATTCATACAATTCTATCGTTAAAATTAAATTGAATGATAGCATAACACACACATCGTCCAAAATGATTAACTGTGTGATCAACAAAGCGGTGACAGTCTTGGAGCTTTGAGACATCTGCAGCAATGATGGTAACATCAGGAGAACCCAGAGATCTGGCCTTGTCAGCCACTGCTACAAGCTTGTCCTTCCTAATGTCAACCAGTGACAAAAGTGCTCCTCTCCTTCCAAATGCATATGCTAGTTGCTTTCCAATATAAATTAAACAAAGGTTTATGTTACCATTATTATTACTTTAAACCTTAACTGCAACTATATATAGAGAGAGTGGATCAAACCTCGCCAATCCCTGAGGCTGCTCCGGTGATTAGTACAACCTTGTTTTCCAAGTTTTCTTCGGTCTGAACAAGTTTCATTACATAAAGAAGAATCTTGAAGAAAAGGAAAGGTAACATGAGGGTAGATAGAAGCACGAATAATAGTGGGGGCAATGCAACATTCAGTAGCTTCTGAATTGTAGCCATTATTGCTTCGATTAGATAAAGCAGAGAAATCAAGTAGAGTTTATAGTGGAATAGTTCTCAAATCTACTAGTACTGCTAAGTTTTACCCTCATATAAAGGCCAATGATGATGTCCAAACTAATTAAGTATCAGAATCAAAAGTAATAATACATGTTCATTAAAAACAAGCCTTACTCAACTTCTATTTTAGTGTGTTGGATTTAATAAGATGGTAAAGGGAAATAAATGCATATATAAACAAAAATAAAACTTGAGCAAGCATCTATTTCTGCTGTTGTGCATTATTACGAGTACCAGTGTCTATCTGTCCAACTACCATTTCATCATTGTATTTAATGATACTTAAAAAAGGAAAATACACACCACACAACTGGACAAAATTCTCTCTCTCTCTCTCTCTCTGGCAGACTTAATTAGCTTCTCCACCCTCCAACGCCATCCCTTGCTTCTACTTCCATACTCCATAGGTTGTCACCTCTTTTCCCTCTTCAATGCTGTCAATTACTTCTAGCAGTTACCATGTCTCACTGTTAGAATGTGCCAATGCAACGCTGCCCTTTTTCATGGCAAAACCTATCACTTACCAGAACTAAACACGTGCTATCTTAACCTAAAGCTCACAAACGTTCAATCAAAATTGTTAACAATAGCAAGAGTAGCAGTTAATCTAACAAAATAACAATTCTTAGAAGGTCTTGATGCAATTCTGTTAAAGAGGGAAGATTATTTCTTTTAATAAAGTAAAAGAAAAAAAAATAATAAAAATGCAGAATCTAATTAGAGAAAATAACTTTACAAACATTGCAGATTTCACTCTAGGCACTTCTCACACACAAAGCGAGCAAGTAATCAATGTAATCTATAGCCATGCTATCTTTACTTGACTAGAAGTGTGTCCGGAAATCATACAAAGCTTGCTAACCAATGATTGTCTTGGTTTAAATTAATGCAATTTTTTTTACATTGAAAGCAAATTAAACAAATGGAAGTGGCACACAGTACTTTAATCTTTTTTCAGCTCCGTTGCAGAATCCACCTTGTTCCTAGAATTAGTTAATACTTTTTGGGGAAAGCCCAAAGCAGAAGCGTGAGGCCCAGTCTACTACTTGTGGATAAAGAACCTTCAATGGAAACAAAACCTTCACCCAAGATGGCTCTGTCAAGTACATATCTCCCCTGCATCCGCTTTTCACTATGCTTTCTGCTAATTCAGATGCTAATGCCATTGGAACTATTCCCATAATACTCTCCTATATTAATTGCAAAAATACCACAGTTAACTACCAAATCATTAGTGGCTCTATTGATAATTCAATTCGATTTCACTACCAACCTTTTTTGTTAGCTTAAATCCTAGATCTGTTTTGACCAAACCAGGTGTGACTATAGTGATGCCAATAGCCCAACCAAGTTCCATCCTCAGAGTCTCAAAGTAGTTTATAACCGCTGCCTTGCTTGCCTGCTTAGTAGTAATAATTAGTTAATTACACTTTCCATTATTAAGACTAAACAGTAGTATTAACATATTTGATAATATTGCATTGGTTAATGGAAGCTAAGGTTACATTATAGATACTGGATCCTGGAAGAGGGAACCATCCAAGAGCCGATGCAACCACAATGATCCTGCCTTTGCTGGTTTTCAGATGTGGGATTGCACATAAACTGCCATAAACTGATCCCCAGAAATTTACGTCCTATGTCAAATTTTAGTTCACATTAATTTAACATGTAACCATATAAATAGGCTAGAGTAGAACAGAATTTCATGAATGGCGTTACCATAATTGGTGTAAATTCAGAATCATGATTACTCCAATCTTTGAACTCAGAAGGCTTGCCAATTCCGGCATTATTCACCAAACAATCCACTGCGGACAACAAACATAACAGTCATACAATTCTATCATTATTAGAATTGAAAATTGAATGGAAGATTGGAAGTATAACACGCACAAAGTCACATAAATATACATACATCGTCCAAAATGATTAACTGTGTGATCAACAAAGCGGTGACAGTCTTGGAGCTTTGAGACATCTGCAGCAATGATGGTAACATCAGGAGAACCCAGAGATTTGGCCTTGTCGGCCACAATTTCGAGCTTGTCTTTCCTAATGTCAACCAGTGACAGAAGTGCTCCTCTCCTTCCATATGCATATGCTAGTTGCTTTACAAAATAAATTAACCAAAGGTTTATGTCACCATTATTATTATTACCTTAAAGCTTAACTGCAACTATATATAGAGAGAGTGGATCAAACCTCGCCAATCCCTGAGGCTGCTCCGGTGATTAGTACAACCTTATCTTCCAAGTTTTCGTCGGTGTGAGCCACCAGCTTCCTCACATAAAGAAGGATCTTGAATAAAAGGAAAGGTAACATGAAGGTGGATAGAAGCAGGAATGATAGTGGGGGCAATGCAACGTTGAGTAGCTTCTCAATTGCAGCCATTATTATTGCTTTGATTAGATATACCGAAGAATTCAAGTAGAGTTTATAGTTTATACTATCAGTGTAAGTAGAGTGAAGTAGTTCAATGCATCTGCTTCATTTTCTATTCTCAATTTACTCCGACTACAAGGTTTTACCCCCTTTTATACCCATACAAAGGGCAACCAGGAGATAAATTTTAAATTAGCCCCGAAATTTGAATTGCAACTTAAATTAGCCCATAAATTTTCAAGTTACTCAATTTAGTCTCAAAATTTTAATCTGTGAGTCATGTTGGTCCTGGACAAATTTTATATTATCGACGTGTTAACGTGGCATGCTGATGTGGACAACCAGTGTTACGTGTTAAAAGGAGATTCAACCACGTGGAATCGAGTGACACGTGGCGGTTAGTGACATGTAACACGCTGATATGGACAAAGAATGCCACTTATCATAACATGGTTTGTCCGCGTGTCATTATTATGTTATCATTGTTCTTAACTCAAAAAGGCCCCCGAAATTTCACTCGCGATCATTTTAGCCCCTAAAATTTAAAGAACCCAAATCAAATTGATCCCTAAAATGATTTTTTCCCTAAATCAAACTTCGCGGGAATTTTTCTCCATTCCCACAGAAAAATTCTCTATATTCGAGTCTCATTCGAAGTGGTATCCGGACGGATTCCCACTATACGGAGATTTTTGACACCTCTACCTATATAAGATTAGTGGAAAGTAACAATTGCAATAATCCACTTAAGAATTAATTCACATGTATTATTGTACACCTCCATACACTCCTATTTTTCTTTCTATTTTAATTTTAATTTTAATTTTTATGTTAAGATACACTATTTTTATAATATTTATAACTATTTTCATACTATTATATGTTATATTTATGTATTTTGTTATAAATAAGATATATAAAAATATATAATGTACATGTAACGTTACATTATTACTAGTAAAAATCATTAAATAATTTAATATTAATTAAATTATTATCTAATAATTTAATCAAACTTAATGTAAAATTATCAAACAAACGTAGAATTAATTCCATATAAATTTCTACCTTTTCTACTAAATAATCTAAAGAATCCAAACAGAATACCCCTTCTTATTCCTTCTCCATTCTTCTTTCCCCTTCTTACTTCTTCTACTTTGTTTTCTTTCCTTTCCTTGTATTCTCGCACGTGTTTCTTGACAAAATGTTTTTTTGTTTCTTTTATAAAATTTTTATAAATCTAATCTAATATCACTAGCATAAAATTTTCACTATAATAATATATAAAATGATTAAACAAGCATAGAGCACAAAAAAAAGTCATGGTTAATTTTTTTCACAATTAAAAACTAATAATTATATATATAATATAAAATCTCCCCCATAATTGAAAAGGAAGACACTATCAAGATAAATTAAATTCATATATTAAATAAATAGTTGTTATTTTTTATAAGGATTTATAAATAAAAAATTATACTTTAAAAATATAATTGTGATATAAAAGAAGCACAGGGTAAATAAACAAGAGTAGTAATGGCTAATTTTCCTAGCATTTAAAAACTAACAATTATATATAATATAGAATCTCACCCACAAATTTAAAATAAAATGTTATACCTAAATGAAAAGGAAGCCACTATGAAGATAAATTTAAATTATATATTAAATAAATATTTGTTATTTGAGATAAGGATTTATAAATAACAAATTATACTTTAATAATTGTGATTAGTAAATTATTATTAGTTGCACAGGATTATTTATTTAATAAAAATTTTATTCACTAATGATTATTTTAAATATTAGTGATACTTAGTTTTATTAATAGAATGCGTTTCTTAGATATAATTATTTTAAAATAAAAATACGAGGTTATAAAATATATGTAAATATTTTGTTTCTTATTCTGTTATATAAATTATTATCATTTTATGTGTTAATATATATGGTTTTTGTTTTCAGATATAATTATTTTAATATTATAAATGTCAAGTGTAAACTCAATTTATTTTTTAATATATCAGTCACATTTTTCATTATTAAGTAAATATTATTTGGTTATAATATTTTAGAATACTACGTATTTTCTATTTCTTAATGCATGTAATTAAAAGAAGAGACACAAAAAAAATGATGAGTACAAAATAATTACACAAATAGTTGTTCACGTAATGTATCGATGTAGTAATTTCACGTAACGTCTACATACTGTGAAGCAAACTTCCGTTTATAATAATGTTGAAACAAAAAAGACGACCTACGTGCTCCATGCTCCACCAAAAATAGAAAGAAGGGGAGGAGAGGAAGAGGAAGATTGGGTCATGTGCAAATTGAGTTGTGGCAATAAATGCATGCATGGCCAGGATGGGATCGGATATGAGATTCACACCACACACCCACGCACCTTCATTTAACGTAAACCAACCAGTAACCACGATCCTTCCAAACCACACACATCAATTTAGTCTTCAAATTTATGAATCTCCAATTCACTGTTTATTGTTTATTGTTGAATGTTAGCTCTTAACATTTATTGGTCCATTTATAATGAAATTCATTTCCTCCTAATTTCTTCGTCTTCCCTTTCATCCTCGTGTTTTTCATGTTTATAAAAGACAATTTGAATTTCGTCATAGACAAAATGTGAACGCTTGAGAAATTTAAAAAATGTAAGCGTTGAAATCTCAGTTGTGATTGAAATAAGAGCACGTTTTGCATAGCTTTGAAGGTGGATGTTAGGCTTCTCCCCTTGCTATATCAAAATTCCAAACACTATTTTGATGTATCAAAACTCCAAACAAATTTTGCTATTTTAATTTTTTATTTATAAAAATAGAACATTTAATAACCAATTTATAACCATAAAAGAATTAAATTTTTTCGTAAAACTACAAAACATTAATATTAGATTTATATTCAATAAATAAAAAAAATTTACTGTAATAATAATAATAATAATAATAATAATAATAATAATAATAATAATAATATGAAGAAAAAGGCTAAGAAGCCAACATATTATGATCATAAATTTTAGATGATAACTTAATCTTGAATATATAAGTTACAGATGATAACTCATATAAATTTTGGATGATAACTTAGTTATTGGCTCCCTAACATAATAATAATAATAATAATAATAATAATAATAGAAAGTTTTGGAGTCAATATAGTTAGGAGTCAATGCACTTGATAATGAATTATGGATGATAATTCATATAGTTTCGGATGATAACGTTTTTTTATTTCAGATGATAATTTTTTTAATTTTAAATAATAACTTAATTATTGGCTCCTTAAGGGCTCCTAGTGTTGATTCCGTAATAATAAATAAATAAATAAATAAATACATACATACATACTACTATCACTACTAGTACCCATAATAATAATAATAACAATAATAATAGGCGTATAATTATTTTGTCTAACAAAGTCTTATCAAATTATTTATTTATATATCAAATAAAAAATTATTTTAATATCAAATAAAAATTTATTTCTATATTTATTTTTTACTATTTGATATTATAATGATCTTTTATTATTTGGAGTTTTGAAATATCATTCTTTGTAATTGAAAATTTTTATTAAATTCTCATCTGAAAATACTATAAACACATTTATTTTGACTTTTAAATTATATTTTCATTAAATAACAAACAATAATAATAATAATAATAATAATAATAATAAAAATAAAAATAATACACCAACACCGATAATAATAAATTAATAATAATAATAACAATAATAATAATACATCAATACAAACTATCACTACTAATTTAATTTGATTGATGAGTTATATATATATCAAAATATATGTCATTTTCATTTTTAATACATAACTTAATTCTTTAAAATAATTAATGTATTTATTATAGTCTTGAGATATATAATCAATAATAGCAGATAACAAATTAAATATAAAAATACTATTTATACACTAAAATTAATCACTAAAATTAACCACCATATCATTATACAATACAAGTATATTTTCACTTGTATACACATACGCTACTCACAGGTACTCACGCACGGAAACAAGTGATCCAGCACCCCAGTTACGAAGTGGCGATGGATTATCGTGATTATCATATTTTTATTAGGAGCGTCAATAATTTTGGCCCCACCTCAACATCCTTGCCATGTATACTTGCTTTAAAAAAAATGAAACCTCAAGTCCCATATAGAGAGAATTGGAGGGAACAGTAACGAATTTGTTGAATTTATTTTTTAAATTAACTTAACTAGTAGGTTTTTTCAAAATACAAAACCTTCAATTTATGCCATAATCAGAATATAATTAGTATATAATCAAACAAAATTCAAATTAAAATAGAAATTCATGTCATAATTAAATCGAACCTAAATATATAATCAAACTCAAAAAATATAAATTAAAATTCCTAAATTATACTATAATCAGAGTATATAATCAAATAAAATTCAAATTAAAATATAATTTTCTGTCTTATTCAAACAAAACTAAATCGTATAATAAAACTCACAAAATATAAATAAGAGTTCCTAAATTGTACTATAATTAGAGTATATAATCAAACAAAATTTAAATTAGGATACAATTTTCTATCATAATCAAACAGAACTAAAGTGTATAATCAAACTCATAAAATATAAATTAAATTTGCTAAATTATACTATAATAATGAGAGTATATAATCAAATAAAATTCAAATTAAACAATTTTCTATCATAATCAAACAGAACTAAAATATATAATCAAACTCATAAAATATAATTAGATAATCTATAAATAGAGCAAACGCTAACAAAAAACATCATATTCAAAACAAGAATGCTTATAATTTAAAAGCTTTTTTATTTTGTATTCTTAACTAATGAGTTAAATCGCCATCCTTTTGCTAAATCCTTAATTTTACAAGCATAAACCTACCCTACCAAATCTAAGTACATGAGTGGATGATTTTTAGCATTTATTTCATAAAACAGCAACAATGGTATATTTTCTTTTTTTATGGCTAAATAAAAAAGGTCTGAATCAAATAATCCAAAAAACGCAATAGAAACACTCAACAACTTTTCTGTACTATCAATTTCAAGATTAGGTTCAACACAAAAATAAACCACAATTATGGGAGGAAGACATCAAAACTTATCTCTAGTAAATCAGCGATAGTGATCCAACACATGTGACAGTATTTTTCAATATTGGTGTATAGATTTTTCTAGTAACCTAATTACCAATGCCTTCACTGTAAATCTGCAATAACTCAAATTGAACACACAAACCTACGATGCATTAACAAATCAGAATATCAATGTTGAAATGAAGCTAAGCAAGAGTAGAAGAATCAGAGAAGAGGTGACTCACAGCAGCACAACGATCTGGAAAAGAGGCAGGCACAGCGGCGCGACGATCTGGAGAGGAGGCGAATCTTGCGGTGCGACGAATTGAAGAGAAGGCGAGACATGGTGGTGCGACGACCTGGAGAAGAGGTGAGACCCAACGGCACGACGATCTGGAGAAGAAGGGAGGTTGTGTGTCGAAAAGGAGAAGAGGCGAGTAAAGAAAGTGAAGTGCCGAGTATATGGTAAGAAGCTTCGGGTTGTTAGCGCGTGTATGTGCGTGTCATATATGTGAGATTAGGATTGTATTATGTAAATTTTGTATTTTGTATTTTTATACCGTATAAAATACGGTGGCTGAAAGTGGTGGCTGAAAATGATCTACACATAGCATAACTGAATTAAATATTTATTGTTAGAAATTAATTGAGCGCTAGCTACTCTAATGAATGTTATATAAGGGAATGGTAAATGATGTTTTCTAAGATAACAAATTAAATATTTCTTCTTTTTGTTTTATTTTCTTTTACATTACCAAAATAAAAATGATTTTTTGTTGTACAAAACTTGTAATTTTATGATAAACATATATTTTAGTTTTTATTTTGAAATCTAATTTGTTACTTGAATAATTTATGATAAATATTTGTCAATTCAATTATTAATAACTTATTAATCTGAACCAAATTATACGATCTGAGTCAAATTGACCTGCTCGACCCAAACTCGTCTAACTAGCGAGTTATATGATCCGAGCCAAATTGATCCGTTTTTAAATAAGTTATGATTTTACTGGCTTGACTCACCCATATTTACGAGCGATCTGAGTCGATTCGTGAATCGCGACTCGTTTTGACGGCTCTAGCCATTGTATTAATCTAACGTGATTAAACATGATAAAAAAGTGTTTTTCATTTTTGCATGTTATAACCTAAAATAGAATTAAAAAAATTATTGAATTTTTTTATACCAACTATAGGGAAATATAAAAAATAAAATATGTCATTTATGCTCTTTGTTGCATAAAATTGTATTTTCTGAATCATATATCTTTTGTATATTTATTGTGCTTTCACCCATAAAAATAAGTCAAACACACTAATAATTAAAAAAATATTTTTTTAACAAGTTAATTAAGTTAATGACACACAAACAAACACTTTAATTTTTTTTATTATTTACTAGCTAACCTTAATTTGAAATTTAAAAAATTTATTATAATTATTAAGAAAAATAACTATATGGTGTATTTTCAAAATAATTATAACAAATCTATCAAAATAATTAAAATAAGAGTTTTTTTATTAAAAAATCATAGACACCCTAAAAATTACAACTTTAAAATAGAGATTATTATTAAACTTTTATAATAACCAAATATTTTATAATAATAATATAATAT
>JASCZI010030348.1:43398-66462 GCA_036250425.1 Stylosanthes scabra
GTTCCTAATACTTTTGAAAAGTTTTAAAAATATCTTTAATGTCTAATTTCTTTTAATTTAGTCTATAACATTTTAAATAAGTTTCAATTTATGCACTATTCGTGTATCATTATCATTTTATCATTACTTTTTTTATATGTGGTATTCATAATTCGTGAATAATTATTATTATTATTATTATTATTATTATTATTATTATAATAGAAAATTTGTTATGTTAACTGTTGGAAATTCATTTTAAAAGTCAAAATTAATATATTTGTATGTTTACGAGAATAATTAATTTTTGAAACTTTATTAATTATGTTATTAATTGCTCTACATTTATATAATTATTTTTTAATTAAAAATTATGGATTACTGATGCTCCAAAATCTTTAAGAATTTTAAATGGACTACTGATTCACCAAATGCTTCAAAATAATTTTTTAAGTTAAAAATTAAAATGCTCCAAAATTAATGGAAAAATATAGGTAACCAATAATTTTTAAACTAATAAATCAGCTAACAAAAAAATAAAATATTCATAACCACTATTAATAGAACGTCCACAATGAAAGTCATAGAACATCCGAAACCTAAAACAACTATCAACCAACTTTAGAAACAAAACATCTGAAATCTAAAAAAGAACATCCGAAACCTAGAGATATAGAACATCCAATTTAAGTTATTGGGGGCTAAATTTTTATTGATTATCTAGCATTGTTGTAAAATAATATACAAGGTATAATATATTAACAAAAAAACATTCTAATTAAATTTAATATTTATGAAAAGTAAATACACATGGTAGGACAATCAATATTTAATTTTACAAAAAGAAATAAACACTCTTATTTTATCTAAACAAATACTATCTTATTAAATTTAACAAATATCAAAATTCAATTAATTTTAATCATTAAATTTCAAAATTAAAATAATTTCTTTACTCCACTCCACTGTACCTCCTCTCCTGACTGTCTCAAATTTCAATTTTTCATATTTTAAATATTTCAATCGAATGTATATTTCTAATTTTCAAATGCTACTTTTGTGTTTTTTTCATCATTTTGTTTTTTCTTTTCATTTTCGAATAAAAAATGAGAGAAATTTAAGTTTTAGAAAAACTTTAATTTTTAAATTGAATTGTTTAAAGAGGAGAGAAATTTGAGTTTTAGAAAAACTTTAATTTTTAAATTGAATTGTTTAAAGAGGAGATAGTAAGAGAGTTTTGGCTCTCTAGGTCTTTCACAAAGAAAAAAATAAATATTAGATAATTATAGAACCAATCATGAAAAAGAGGAGGAATGTAAAAATTTAAAAGGTTAAAATGCATTTTTAAGTAACTTTACATAAATTTAATATGATGACATAGAAAATAAAAAATGTTAGAAAATAATATATTGAGAAAGGATATTAATATTTGTGCTACCAAATTTATTTACAATTAATAGATTTTTTTCGTAAGTTTTTCTAAATAAATGTATTTTAATATATAATATTTATTATTATTGTTGTTATTACGATGATGATGTCCGTATCATCTTTAATATTATTATTGTAATTATTTTTACGAAAAAATTAATTGCTAACGTCTATTATTGACTCATCTAATAAAGCATGTAAGCTTGTAAGAATAATTGATTAAGAACTAATTTTATTTTGAATTTTTTAAAAGAAAATTTTGGAGACTACTGAAATTCAAAGTACTTTTATAATTTTAAATATTTAAAAGACTAAAAATACTGATTTACAAAGAAGTAGGGAACACCTAACATGCACCAAAAGTAACATCAACATGTGGCTCTGATGTGAAATGAAAAGAGCAAACAGATATGGTTGACCGACACAACAAGAGTAACCCGATGAAAGTTTGTTACGGTTGCCTGGTTTAGGGTTAATTATATTAATCAGTCAGTCTTGACATCAGGGGATTGGATGGAAGAAGGGTAGAGCAAGTTCTTGGCACCCGTGGCATCTAGAATCTTCTTGCTGAGTGCCTCACTTGTGGGAGTTCCTGGTGCAGTGAGATAAAGCAGCCTGAAGGTCCATTCGAGAAGCTCAGGGCAGAGGAGTTTGATGAGGTAGGTCATCCTGAACCATGCTGGTACAGTCAGGTACCTGTCTCCCCTGAGAGTGCTATCTATTATGGATTTGGCACATCCACTCACTGACCCCACCGGCATTGCACTCACCTCCACATCTCTCATGTCCTCATCAACTTCCACCTTCCCCTGTGCGCTTAGGAACTTCCCTTTGGTTAATTCGGACTCGATGTAGCCCGGTGTCACGATTGTTATTCCTACCTCAGATCCCACCTCCACCCTCAGCGTTTCATACAGGCTCACCAATGCTGCTTTGCTTGCGTTATAGATGTGCCTTCTGGGTGCAGGCATCCATGAATCTGCAGATGACATCACCACGATTTTGCCTCTGCTCTTCCTTAGATGTGCTAATGCATAACGGGTTGTGTATACTGATCCCCAAAAGTTTGTTTCCTACGAATATATCACATACCAACATTAAGCATAGGAATAGGAATTAATAATTAAGGGGAATTGATTAAGTAATTAATGACATGCCATGATAGGCCTCAAATTGGAGATATCAGGGGTTTCTTCAAACAAGGTAGCAACGCTGATTGCCGCATTATTCACAAGGTGATCCACTGCCACGCAGTACAAACAAAACCAAACACTATATATTAGTTATCATTATTGATGATTAATTAATTATAATAATAAGAAACAAGAAGAAGTAATAAGTAGATACGTCTTCCAAAATGATTGACAGTTTGGTCGATCAATCGCATGCAATCTTCAGGCTTGGAAACATCGGCACGGATGACGATAACATCTGGAGAACCAAGATGACGGGCTGTGTCTGCAACTTGACGGAGGGAAGCTTCCCTCCTTGCAGACAGTGCTAATCGAGCACCCCTCTTTGCATACTCGTACGCCAAATACTCCCCAATGCCAGAGGAAGCACCTGTGATGTGAACCACTTTACCAGCCACATTCTCACTCACCAACCAACTCACTGTGGACACCACAAACTTGACAGCCCAGTAGGGTGGCAAGAATAGGCATAGCAAAAAGAATGTGAAGGGAGGAGCTACAAGGTTCAGAAACGTATGAATCACTTCCATTATGCCAATCTAGCTATCTTGGTGCCTGTAGCAGTGTAGTAGCATGGAGAATTATAGGAAGGTGATTAATAAGGTGTCACCATTGCATGGCAAGTATAGGACACGTACCTTGGTGATGTCTGGCTCTGTATATATGTATCGGCCACGACCTCCAACATATCAGAATCTTATGTACAAGTGCGCATATGACACTTTCTCGAGTCCCTCGTTTTATTTGAGTGCCACTACCTTACCTTCCACTTCCTATTAATTTTAAAAGTATCGGTCATTAGTTATTACAGAAAGTTAATAATAGATAAAGGTATTAGTGCATGCTGACAAATTAAGTTCCATCATACTTGAATTCATCAAGCTTATTTAATTAAGATGACATTGTGTGTAAAGTAGGACAATTAATCTCATTCCAGGATGCAAACAAGGCTGCCTATCATGATCCCATCCATATATAAAAGTTTATTTAACACTTCTCGACAACTTGTGTGTATATATGTATTATATATATAAATAAAAGAAAGAAATTGTCACGTGTATGTGCATGTTTACGTATCAGTAGTGGTACTACGTACTTTACTTATCACTGAAGTATTTTTGCATCACCATATATGTTTATTATATCAAGTTATCCAAATATCACTAAATCTAAATCTACTTCTACAATGATATTGTATGACAAGTCACAATCAACATGGAATAAGAAACAAAGAACAAAACATAACATTTTGAACAAAACTTGATATCATATCTATCACTACTACCATTAAGGTTTTATTTCCATTATCTTTATTTGTTTCACAAGAGCACTGTAAATTACAATTTAGTAACTGTCACAATGAACAAGGGTAAGTTCAAGCCTCCTCTGCCTGTTAACTCTGGCAATGAAGTCTTCAGCCCTTTTGTTCAAATCATCAGAAAAAGAACCAACCAAGCTTATTGCTTCTTCTTCAGCTCCTTCATTTGTCTTCTCCTCCTCCTCTTTGGCTTCTTTAACTTCCTTAAGCCACCCCTTGTTGCCCTTCAACTCCTCCTCCGGAATACTGTATTTCTCTTCAACACATTTCTCAAACTTCTCCTCAGCTTTGATGACCAAATGAGTTGGAATAGGAGTCCTCTTTTGACAGCTATTAATGTATTCGTCATAGTAAACATTATTGATTGTTGAGGAGGTATCAGTATCACTACTTGAAGAAAAGATTCTAGAGTTGAACATGAGTACAAGTATGATTAAGTTGCCTACGATGAACAAGAGCTTTGAGCTCAGCAAGATTGGGACCAAACCTGAGATTTTGACACTGATGACAAGAGAAGAAAGGTAGGGTAAGCAGAGAGTGACACAACAGAACAAGCTGATAGATAAGGCAATCAAGCCATAGAAACAGAGATTATCAAGAAACTGACGCCTCTTGTACCTCTTCATCGCATGAATCTTCTTGATTTCTATAGGATTCATTATATATTAGGCTCTAGATTTTGACAGAATAATAGTATTTTTGGGACTAATTATTTAACTTGATGAACTAATAAGAGCAAAAGAAGGAAAAAAAACCTTAGCATGTTATATAGTTGGAGCAAAGGGACTGATTGGTAAATTCATTCAGATGCAGCTTTATAATTATTTGATAAGGAATTTCAAGCTTTTTGAAAAGCAATGGGACATGGGGGCGTGGCGTTTATTGCTCATCTTTTTATTTATTTCATATTTTAATTTAATTTAATTTAATTAATCATTCATCACCCTCCTCCACTGCACCACTTCTGTTTGAGATTACTAGTCCAATGCTTTCTAATACTGTTTTCAACATGTGAATATATATGTTCACCCCATTTCAATCATTGTCCTTAGTCCTAGCATTGTTAATTACCATCTGTAATTTGTTTTCATCAATTACTCCAAATTCAGCATTAAGTAAAAAGTTACAACATTTTGACTAGTAGCAGTTAATTGTAGACAGAATCTAATCTAGAAAGTGTTTTTCCTCTTTATGTGGTCTTAGTCTTACTTACTGGTGTAAAAAAGGGACAGATTTCGGTTAAAGAATGCCTTTATCTTCTTTTTTTTTTTTTTTTCTTTTACATTCCTTCTAGCAGAAGCCTCATTTAGTGGTGCATAAAAGAATGTGACAACCAGAATCAGGTTTTATTTAACAGTTTGACATGAAATGAACTAGTAGCCAATTATTTTTTAATTAATAATAGTGACTCTATATACATTTCCGATATAATTCTCAATACGTTCTTATAAAGAAGTGATATATACAGCTGCATACAGATTTAATTAGTAGAGACAACTTTATCTATCTAAATTCCGTAGTAACTGCACACCAACATAATTTGTTCATGTTTGTGATGTGTACAGAAGAGGCAAAACATGTTCATCATCGAAGATTAAATATGCCTAAATTGGGTTATCATAATAGTAAATGGCACCTGCAAAACTGTAGTGTGTAGATATATGAGGTTATTGGGCACTTGCTAATGCATCATGCATGGCATGGCTACTAACATTGTGATTTGTGATGAAATACAAGAAGAAGATGGTGACTATGGACATGTGCTTAAAACTGAAAGGGAATAAAAGAATAATATATAGTATGAACAAGTGTTTGTATATTTGCTTGATAGCTTAGTCATCAAATAAGCTTTATTAGTCACTCAAAAGTGCCAAGGGCTCTTCAGTCTTCTCATATCGGAAGCTTATATATATTTTATCTTCTTCTTTTTTTTTATAGTGTTCTGCAAAAGTTGCCAAAAGCCGTTTTGATTGGCCGGCAATGGGACCCTTCCGCTCCCACAAACCAATATCATACTCACATACATAAAAAGTAAATAAAAATTTTGAGAAGTGATATTGAAGAATGAGGAAATCCATTACTCAAGAGTCAAGTAGTTCATTCACAATTTAGAATTTAACTATTCATTTGGGATATTTAAGAGAGGGGATGAGAGGTTAACACAAAGCAAAACCTTAAGTTCAAATGAGACAGAGCAAAACATAATCATTAAGCTTTGGCCTCAATTACCCTTATTAATTATGTTTAGGTTTAATTATTAATTAATTAATTAAACAAATAAATAAATGAGATGTTCAAATTTTTTTTGTTTAGTGTCTTCAAATTGCGAGTAGCTATGTGAGTTTTTTTTCCGACTAAAATTAAAGGAATGACATGTGAGGTGAGGATTCTTAATATATGGAGAGTATATTTCATTCGATGATAGCAAGTAGTGCTCAAGTTGGAAGAATAATCTATGTACATAGCTGACAATTGGGGTGATTTTGTTCAAGACTTATTAGGTTGTGATGATATGGATTATAAGCATAACGATTCATTACAGCAAATTTGGATTAATATTCAAATTGGTACTTGAAAAATATTATATCCTTTAAATTGGTCTTTAAAAAATGTTGTTGATCATATTAGTCATCAAAAAATATAATTGTTAATCAAATTAATTCTACTAATAATTAAATAACATGTGTTACAAAATAATTGGTGATTGGTAGAAGAAGCAAATTGATTGAAAATTATATATAATATGACTAATAAAATTTTTCGAAAATCAATTTAAATAATACAATATCTTTCGATGATCAATTTGAACATTATCTCCTTTAATTATAATATGATCCACTGTTTTATCGGGTAAAATGGTTAGTAAATCTACATGCTAAAATTCTAAAAATTAATTACAAACGGATTTAACTTTTCCTTTTAATTTAAAAATTGGAAACGTAGATAAAATGAATAATTTGAGAAGTTTATTCTTCAGAGAACAATTTTTAATTTTTTATACGACCACAATACCTTTTTCTTCTTCTTTTTTTTTTTTTCCGATGCAAAATTTGTTTCGAGCTTATTTATCATATATTATTCTTACATAAAACATTAAGTTGAAAGGTTAACTGTTATTATTAATATAATAAAAAAGTAATTTTGGCCAATTAAGTACAACCAAATGATTTATTTTTATGCCAAATAAAAGATTATTTCGGTGTCAAATAGAATAAAAAAGTGCATCTAATTATTTGACATCGAAATAATATTTTACTTAACATAAAAATAAATTATTTAATTGTATTTGATCGACCAAAATCACTTATTCGAATAGCATTTTCTTATTAATAAGAATGTAAAAACAGATTCTCAGAGTATATAGTAGAGAATATATAGTAGAGAGTAGACACTATGTGATTAAAGAACAAATTAAGGGAGGACATGAAATGTTAGATTGGTGAAAATAAGCACCATTAAAAAAGTAAAATAAAGCAAATTTAATTGGAATTTAACTAATACGTGTCTTTAGGATTTACTCTGAGACATGATGCATAATATTATCAAAGAGATGTATTAGCTAAATCTATTTAATTAATAATTATACGAAAGGTGTAGCTGGTGGTCCCAAAAGCAAATTAAAGATAATGTGGGAGTCTTGAGTATTGGTCAAAGACATCAACTGGACAGCATTCACATTACTGGCACCTAGCTTAATTAATTCCTTCCAAATTCCAATGCCTCTCATGAATCCTGTTCCCACAAAATCACAACCATGATATAAAAAATTCAACATCAGAAATTGAAGAATCTAATTAATTAAATAAGGGGGGGAAATCGTTACGTTGCTCACTTTCTTGGGTGTGATGAAGTCCATGAACCTAATCTTGGGTTTGGGAGAACCATCTGGTGAAGAGTGGTGTGCCCGGTTGGTTACGTATTTGCGAATGTGGTGCCTCACAAACCTTTCATACAAGAAAGCGGCACCTTTGAACTGCGGCAATACCAGCCATGCCACAAACAATAGCTTCACGTCGTACCATATTGGTACCCTGCAATTCATGATCCGTTTTAATTTAATTATTCCAAGTCAAAAAGAAAACGATGATACTCATAATATTAATTATGTAACTGACCACTCCAAGAGGGGCTGGAGAAGCATTTCCATGAGAGACAGAAACGAATAGATGATCCAATAAGCAAGCCACTGCTCGTCGTCTAACTTGGATGTGCTCTCTATCGCTATCACCGACGCATATCTACCACACCACAAATTTAATTATTAATTCATTTTATAAATAAATTTATTTTTGGTATACACACGGTTTTCCAGATACTCACAGAGGGTACAATAACGTCAAGATTGGCCTGAAATAAGGGTGAACACAAACATACACACACAAGATATTAATTAGTAAAAATTAAGAATGAATGAAAAAGAACAAATTGAGTTGTTATGTGTTACCCGGCAAGGGAATGAAGTTGGGTGATCAAGGTCCACAACTTGCCCATATTATTATGTGTTGATCTTGACAAATTCGAATGGGGGATGGAAATGGAATGTAAAATTCAAGGAGAAATAATAATGAAAATGATGTTTAGAATGGTGGGAAACGTTCGGGAGTTACTAACAACAAAAAGAAACATGCATGGAAGGAAGGAAGGAAGAGGGGGCCGTTATTAAGTTTACTTATAGTGTTTCAGATTCTTGGGCCTTGAACGGTAAGCACGTGAGAGAGACAGCAATAGCATGCTTAGTATCGGATTCTTTCTTTCTTAATCATATCACCGTCCTCCCTTTCAGCCTCATCATCTAATTAATGAACCTTAATTTTACTCTAATTTTTTCCTTTGAGGTTCTTTGCCCAACGTACAAGCCACGTGTGCACGCTTCTCGACGCCAGCTGGTCGGTGACACGTGTTGCCTATATGCTCCATCCTGCTACTGCTTACTCACTCTCAATCCCTCTCTCTCTAATTAATAAAAGCCCAATAGGTTACAAGTATGAGGCCGATTATTCTTTCTTTTGTCCAACAAAAGTATACCTCTCAACAATATACATGCATATGCCGAATCTTGGTGTACTACGGCGCTGGATCGTTGTTGTTGCCGTTATTTTAATGGGCTTCTTATTTTAATCTTCTTGCCTTACCCCCAAAACTCTTTAACCACTATAATTCTGGCCAAACACAATACGAAAAACTAACTCTGACCAAAAAGAATTATCTACACACCAAAAGTGAAGCATATTTGTTCATGTTAAAAAAAAAAACAAACATATTTGTCACACACAAAAAAAAAAAAAAAAAAATAGACCATGAAAAAATAAAAAATAGAAAAAAAACACTACATGACCAGCATAATTTATTAATTTTTGATTAGCATATAACCAGCACATATTTTGCACTCATAATTTAAGTAATTTACACATTTATTTTTCTCATTTTACACCCATATTTATTATATTTTGCGCATATATTTTTTAAACATTGTACTCATATTATAACCTTTTGCACCCATATTTTTAAATTTACTATATATAAATATATTGTTGGTTATATTGGTTGGTTATAATAAATTAATTTCATTGGCTTTTTAAAGTGGAAAAAGAAAATAAAAATAAACCGTCCGAGAGAAGACAAGCATATTAAGCCTTAGACAAATATGATTCTGTTTCTCACTTTTGTAATTAAATTTAGTAGAAAGGGATGTTCATTAGTTTAAGTTAATCCAAGAACCCATTGTTTCGGCTCAATCCAGATTGCAAATTATGGGTTAGTTTGAAACTATGAATTCCGAAAATATATTGCGTTAGTCAATATATTTAATATTTTTTTAATCAACACAATCCGCACAATCCATCTAATCTTAAAAACAAAGGGAATAATATGTTAATATTAAAAAATATATTTTTTAAAATATAAAAACACTAACTTCAATTGGCCTATCTAATTTGTTTTGTTATTATTTCGTTTGAAATTTATGTATATTATTTTAAATTTATTGCAAATGATGTGATATGAGAAGAGCATCCATTGAGTTGGGGTGGGCCAAGGACATGATTTGTGCTTTGTGGACCCTTTCCCCCTACTTGGCTGAGCTTTCACCTTCTGCTCTCTTTTTTTCTTTTTGGACTTGGCTCTCTAATCTTTAAGTTCCATTAAATTTATTTGTTCATTATTTCCTTGTCTACCATCTGAATTTATGGTTTTTGGACTTTTGCCTACCATCTGATGAATAGGATTTTTTGTTTTGTATTGAAACAGGCCGGAGCTCAGATTAATAAGCTTCTATTTTCAAGTAAAAGTAATATTTGATTAGGCCCATTTACGGCCCAAATTCATTTAAACAAAATAGGACCTAGGGCCTGTTCGCAAATGACATGATTTCGTATTTTCTTTCTGGTGAAAACTGAAAAGTCCACTACTGTGTGCTTTTCCATAATCCAGAGTAAAGGAACACAACCAACCAATAAGTCAGGTATAATCGGAAAATAGATGATATTGTGTTTTTAGTCATTTATTTTAATTAATTTTAATTATAAAAAAGATAATGCTATTTGAACAGCTGGTTTTGGCTAACCAATGCAACCAAGTGATTTATTCGATGTCAAATAGTATAAAAAAGTGAACCTGAATAAAATTCTATTTGACATCGAAATAGCCTTCTATTTAGCATCGAAATAAATCACTTGCTTGCAGTTGGTTGGCCAAAACCACTTGTTCAGATAGAATTATTGTTATAAAAAATATATAAAATTAAAATTAACGGCTAAAAATACAGAAACACTTGAATTTCTAGTATATCTGATATATTTTTTTTTATGTCTTCTTAACATGTTTTTTTGGTGTCTCCTGATATATTTGATATGCTTCCTAAGTTATGATATAGGTATAGAATGTATTAACTCATGATGATAAAAAATAAAATAAAGTAGATTTTTTTTTTTTGTGTGTCTAACAAAGCAGATATTTGATAAAAGCTAATAATAAACTTAAATATAATTGCTCACCTTGACCACCATCAATAATGGTAGAGCTTTAATTTACGCTAATATCTAATGAAAACTGATGACATCTGAGGGACAAGCTAAGACAGCTCTCCATCTTATCATTGACTAGCTCAAATAAATTTCCGGAATACATATAAGAGAGATTCCATAAATATAGACTACACACTGCTACTTTATTTGAGCGTTGAGTGGTGCATGCACCAGCTTTGGCGACTTCTCAAGTAGAGGACTGGAGACCATTTTGAACCCATCATCTTTGTCAAAAAGTGTAATCAATATAAGAGATGAAAATTGATGGAAGTACTTGTCATCAAGTATAATTATTCCTCAATAATACTGAAATCAAATATTACTCTTGCATTGCATATTTGCATTGAGTGTTGTGACTGCCAGCGATCTGGTCCAACCCAACTCTTGCCCAGACCCACACAAAACAATAAATGCAACAATTTGTGTCTTTCATTCCGCTACTTTTTATGATTAAAAAAAAGAGAAAAGATGAAGCTTTTTTTATGGCTTTAAAATAATGGATAGATGTATAGCACTTGTTATTCGACAATGATGATACTGAAATTAATAATCTGATTTTTATTTTTTGTCATGACAAATTGATTCAGCAGTTGAATACTGAAGAGTAGGGAGCTCAATTATTCATTTGAAAAAAGAAACCACTTATTATCTCAACGCAACAAATACGGTGCTATGTTTTTTTCCCTTGCTTTTTTTTTTTTTTACGTACCATCAGTTCTATCACTTTTGTTCTTTTCATTTGGTTTGTTTTAGGCATTCCCTTTACAGTGATTCCACTAGTACTAGTACCCTGGGAAAAATAAAGGAAAAAAGATTATTATGTAATACTAAATTGCATGAATAAGTAGTTGGGAAGAGTAGCCTCCGTGAGGTAAATGGTGGTGGCAGGGCGTGATATGGCAAACTACCTACCTCGCCGCCATACTTTGATTGATTGAAAATTGAAAGAAAACACATGAATTTGGTCCTGACCTGGGCGGGGCAGACCTATGCCACCCACCTACCAATTAAGTAACTAGGACACAGCACGCACAAACACAATCTCACTCGCTCTGAAATCTGAATCTACAATATAATGGCCTCTATGCTCTATACTCTATCCTTTAGTTTATAGCTTTCGACTTAGAAGAGGTGTCACGTGGTGCAGGACGAAAGGACAGTGCCAACTAAAGTGCATGTTGCATTCTACCTTCCCTCACTCTCACTATACACATATATTTCACTTCCATTTTATGTTATGTAAAAAAAAATAATAATAATAATGCAAGCATCTTTTGGCATGAGACTTTAGTTAGTTATTACCGCGCAATGGAATGGAAGTGGGGTCAAAGTCAAATCCATCCAACGCCACCAGAATGACAGCATCCAAGAACACCAAATTAATCAATGCCATTCATCATCTTTATTCTTATCTTATCCTCCGACTCACCACTGTGCATCGCATTGCATTTCTTAATTTTCGGGAAGCAAAATGTTCATTTCAAATCATCGCATGTATTCACCATTGGAAGAGATGCACCTTTAATTGATGATGATGATGATGGCCACATCATTTTTGTTTGTTAGTACTCATATATTAATCATTACTTGATATGTAATTCGCCATACTTATGGTTTTTGTTTTGTTTTATTATTTGAGTAATCTGAAAAGGGAATATTGGAAAGAAGGAAGAGGCGTGATGATGATGAAGTGTGGATTTTAGCATATGGAAGAGGAAGCAAATTAAATAAAGGTGTGTTGCTAAATTGGTTATTTGCAATTGAAGAAAGACGAAAGGGGCCCAGGTCCATGAAGAAGTAGCGACGAAATATCCATGCATTTGTCCTCACACAGACACTCTTCATTTATCACGCCATCTGCATGCCTTCCTGCCTCTATCTTGCCATTATCATGTCCACATTTTCACTCTCTTCTGCAACATGCATATTCATATCTCTCTACTTCCATTTTTTCACGCCGGATCTCCTCTCTATTAGTACAAAAACATATATAATTCAAAACTAATAAATACGGCAATAATAAGAATAATAATGCTGGTCACCATTAAATTGTGCTGGAATTATATATTACATAATATTGGTTTAGCTAGCACATATATTTTGATAGTATATTTAATTTTTTTTACATCATCTAATAAAAATATAATAATTAATTGTGCTAATGGTATAGTATTTTTCGTGAAGTTATATACCGATCAAATAATGGTGTATATTAATTACAATAAAAGGGGATATGTATGTTAAACCAAAGGCTGAAAAAGTGGGAGGCATTTTGCATTCTAACATACAGCTTTTCTTTAATTTACTGTTGAGCCACACTTGCGAGTTGCGAGCGAGTAGAATAATTAAATTAGATTCGGACCTAAAAAAGAAACTAAAGGCCCTCTAAAGGCTTTGGAGAAATGACAAAAAGCACATTCATTATGTTTGTTTGTAAAACTAAAATGAATTAGTTGCCGGGGGTGGGTATAATAAGTATGATCAATGGGTCTAACCATTCTAAATCAACAAAGTGTATTTAATGAGTTATCTTTTTAGTACTGTTCCCATCTCTCATTCATTCTATCCCTCGCCGTAATTGGAAGTTGGAACTCCCTCACTGACCCACCAGCATGACATAATCAGATCCAGATTGCATAGCCTTAACGCAATATTCCTCACAGAAGAAAACAAAAATAAGACTCTACTAAGCTGGAACCATGAAATTAGCATGTGAGAACGAATCTTTAGGCACACCATTTTCATATATGCATGATGAGAATTTTGTGTTGTGAGCAAGAGACTATATAATACATTACATAATGTATTAATTTAATACGTGTTGTTGGCACAGCTCTCGACACAAGCGCACTTTGAAGACACACACTAACCTCAAAAGGCCATTTGCATGTGCGAATATCCGAGCAATTATGGTGATTATATATGAGTCTAACTCGTATTATTTGGTCTACTAAACCCACTCCCATGACCTACTTCCACCTTTACTGGCAGCAACTTTGTCAGAACTCAACACTCTTTATTTATTTATTTTTCTTCTCTTTTTTAAGAATGCCTTTCTTTTAAATTTAAAGCCATAAAAATTCGCTCTCCGGTTTTTTCCTTTTTTTTTTTTCTTCCGCCTTTTGCTTTATATTTTTTCGGGGTCCTAACTACATTTTTTTTTCTGACCAATCAATGCATAATAAATCACTGGAAAAAGTTTCAGAAATATCCAATTTTTTTTAAAAAAATATTGGTCTATAATTTTAGCTAAAATATATATTTTAGTTTTAATGGTATATTTAGAATTTTTATATCAACTAATAAAAATATATTGAAAAAATGCTGGCAAAAGAAAAATACATTGTCGTGGTCTAGCATTCCTCTAAATCATTATCTTGTAGCATCGCACCAATACAAAAGGTGACGCCAATGTTTATTACAAGCTCATTGAGTTGAGTGTCTATATGATTTGAACGGATTAAAATTATTCAAATAAGCTCGCTAATGTGGTCCTTGCTAAACAAATGATGGCACAGTTGAGATGGAGGGATCAATTCATCAAGCTATGGAGTATTATAGGCAAAGAAGTTACTGTATTATATATTATTTAGAGTATTGAGGTTTCCCAAAATCTCAAACAATTCCCCTCGTCTCGCCCTCTAGGATAGATTAACCAAATAAATAAATAAAAATTTGGTTTGTTTATGGTTATGCGTTATTAGTAATTAATTGCGAGGACAAATGGGTCCTGCTGCCATCTCCACAAAGTGATGTTTTCATCCACTGGAGTTCACCCGAAGAAAAAAGAAAATAGAGCATTTCATAGTAAGTATTATGGAAACATTTACCAGAATCAGCTAGAAATGAAACAAATTAAATAATATATGTTACCAATCCTAACATTTGGGTGCCCTATAAAAATTGTGTGGATTCCTAACTAACTATATTATGAGTTTGTAGCAGTGTACAACTAGAGATGAGTCACTGCCAAGTCAAATTCCCAAACAACAATGCCTAATGCATGTCCCACTACACTAATTCTAATGTACTCGGTACTCCACAAAAACGTCTTCCCCTATGCTTTTCATTTTACTTATATGGGTATTATCCATGTGCATCTGTATCCATCCACTCTTTGAGGCTCTTGTTAGTTGCTGCATATAAATGCCGATATAATAGACCCACTTGCTCGCACAGTAGACAGGTACAAACAGAACTATTCCCGAGAATGGTTAACGACATCATACATTTGAACAAAATCACAAGTAAAAATCAATTTTTCTTTCTCCCTTAGTCAGTCCATGGGAGCAACAAACAAGTAACTACTTGGGAAAAGAAGATATTATTTATATTCCACTATATAACAATCATTTAAATAAATTTAAAAAAAAAAAGGAAGAAAAAGAATAGTACAAGCGTTACAAAATTCTACAGCTTATGTGTAGATTACTTACTTATGCTTTTTTTATGCGCGGTAGGGGGAAAGTACATAGGGCACATGTAATGTAAGGCAAGATAAAGCCAAATATTGAGCCAAACATAACAATTCTCCCAAATTTCAATATTACCCTTCATAATCCTTCATTTTTACATTACAGTACATGCATTGGGGTTCTCATCACTGAAGATCTGAGGAGGGTATGCTGGACCAGGATATGCTGCATAGTATTCCATGTTGCCACCACCATAGCCGTATCTCGGTGGCATGTAGTAATATTCATTCTTCTTCAGTTCAACCACCTTGTTGCTCTCTTCTGTGCCTCCACCTTCCGCTGCTGCTTCTTCTTTCTTCTCCTTGTTCTCTTCTCCTTGGCTTCCTTCCTTCTTGTCTTTGTCACCACCTTCCTCGCCCTTCTTCTCTTCTTTCCCATCTTTAGTGGATTCTTCCTTATTCTCTACTGTTTCTTGCTTCACTACCACTACTTGCTTTCCAGTCCTCTTGTACACGTAGTCCACTAAGTTTGCAACTTCAAACACCCCCTTCACACTTACTTGTGAGTTCTTCAGATCCGGTTCTACTGCCTCCACTCCTGCATGTTTTTTGTTTTTCTTCATGAGTTTTAATTTAATATTAAATTACATGCAATCTAAAAATAGATTAATTTGATGACCACAAAAGCGGGTAATACCCTTCATTCTCTCAATGCGTCTCTTGATTTCCTGCGCACACGCTTCACAATGCATGTGAGCTTGCAGAACTACTCTGATGACCTCAGGCTGCAGCAAAATATACATTCAATATTCAATTCTAACAATTACAGATTTAATTCAAATGAATGAAATAAAAATACTGATGAACGTGAACCTCTTGTTTCTTCTCCTCGGGTTTAGGATCCGCTTTCTCTTCTGGTTTCTTTTCTTCTTCTGGCGCCTCTGGTTTTGGAATGGGAGAGAGAAGCTCAACTTGTCTGTGGCTCTTCCTCTGTACTCTCTCCCGAACCTTGAGTGGATCAGCTTTCTCTCCTTTAACCACCACCTTGTGACTCTTACAATCTGTTATCACATCTTCAACCCCTGCAAACAATAATAATCACATCATATTCGCATGTATGTATAAATATACATAGATTAGAAATGTAATAAGCAAGAAACTTGTTCAGACCTGGGAATCCTCTAAGAGAGCGTCGAACCTTGCGTGCACAACCCTCACAATGCATGAACACCTTAAGCACAATCTCTGGGGGAGGAGCGGGAGCTTCCTCCGCTGGCTTAGCATCCTTGGATTCGTCCGGCTTCTTCTCCCCTTCTTCCTTCTTTGGCTCCTCTGGTTTCGTCTCCTCCACTTTGGTTTCCTCTACCTTGTTCACTTCCTGCCACAACACAAAATCAGATCCAGAAACACATAATATGGTAGAGAGAAAATAAAGAAAAGAGAGAGGAGAGTAGCGGAGACCTCGCCCATTGAATTCAAGTTATTCGGTTACTAGAGAGAGAGAGAGATAAAGTTGAGGGTTATAGTGGTTTGTTTGTGTATATTTATTTATTTGAAATTGGGAGTAGCAGTATAAGAGGTGGGTTATTCGGTTACTACCTATTAGTTGAGTCATGCAAGTCTATAACACTAATTGGCTGAGTTATGATGATGATGATGATGATGATGATGATCCAGATCTGAAGCCACTCATTTCCACCATCATCACATGACGTGGCATATGCACTGTAACGGAGGCGTGATCGCGCTCCTGCTTCCGACACGTGTAACGAATGTTAGTCATCTTGCATTTTCAATTGGGCCACTTTCGGGAATCTCTAGAATCCCCCGTTTCCTGTGCTCCTTATAGTCTTCTCGCTATCCTGCAACCCCCACTTCAACGGCCTTGATTACTTTTCAATCAAAATTGGTATATCGTTGTTCAAGTTAACCATATAAGTGAACGTGATATTTGTATATTTTTTATTTATATTTTAATATAGATTTAAACGTGAAATCATAAAAAAATTTAAATTTAATTATAAAATCGATTAATTTATTAACTTATTTATTTTGTTAAGTTAAATTTCATTTTAATTTCTGTTTGGACTGAAATGGTACACTAATTTCAATTGCATTTTTTCGCTTAAAAATTTGCACCAAATTAATTTATAATTTTTTATTTAATTTTTCTAACTTGATAAATAACATTGTATTTGTCTTTTTAGAAGAAGTAATTTTTTTTTATCAAAAATAATAAAGGAAAGGTTTGAATCGGAGAGTTTTTGAGAAGGACAAATTCCTAGCTCATTGGCATAAAGTTGGTCATTTCACTTACAAGTAATGTTTTCCGTATCTAACCCTTCGGGCTTCTTATTATTACTTTTATCCTTTTTTTTTTTTAATGACTCTTTGTATATCTCGATCGTATATAAACGTAATTCAAGAAAAATATATTAATGCAAATGTGTTAAACACTAAGCCAGGAGACATGAAAGGGTCATATAATAAAAATATTTGAAGGAATATTTTCCTTGGTCTATGACAATGGGTTGCAACATCCATTAATTAATAATTTCACTTATATATCCGGCGGGTAGGTTAATTTTCATTAAATCTTCTCATATCACATCACATTATAATATGGAAATTACATAAATTTCGAAAGTTTATTATGCAACAAATTTGATTTTGGCCCTTGACAGCACTTAACAATTACCATGCAAAAATGCGTTGGGTCCATCTGTTCGAAGAAGAGAGATGGTGAGTTACGTTTTCGTTTTCATCATTACTACTAAAACGTTTGGACGTTTGGTTATTAATTAGGCCAGCCAACCCTGTGGAAGCTACAGCCCCTTCAAATCTTCAATGAATAAATTCAGTATTTATTGTTCCATAGCAGTAACATTGTAACAAGCTAAGTAAGGAAAGAGTGTAAATGCTTCACGCTTAACATTTATTTACAGCACTATTATGTTAGCTGAGAATTGCAATTCATTACTTTGACTTGGCAGAGGCTATGTAGCATCCATTGTGGAAATTAATTAAGAAATTAAAGAATATATTAATTGTGAATTGAATTGAATAAATTGGTGAGGGTCCTATTTATGGATGGAGACAAGGCTCGTCAAAGAGAATTTGAAAACGGGGAAGGGAACACAATGTTACAGGGACAAGCCTTGCCATGTGCTCCACTAACCCCAATCAAAGCATGGATGTACCACAATCACATGCTTGATGCTTCCCCAATCACCATTTTGCAAATCCAATTCTATTTACTGATTTGTTCCAGTAGGTTTCTCAATTTAATAATATGATATATTGTTTACTATTTTTTTAAATTTGCCAATTACAATGATATACTCTCAAATATTGTGAATTGACAAAAACAAAGAATCACAATACAAATTTAAGGGGGGAAAAAAAGGAAGAAGTAAAATTCAATACGAGCGGAAAGTAGATATCTAAGTATTTAGCTAAAAAGAAATTAATACAAAAAAGTAATTTGATCTAATATAATTCAATACATCTTACACAATCCAACGTGATCTAAGAAAGTAAGAGTAGAAACGTGTCTACAAGGAAGACGAGGGATTGAATTATTAGAGTTAATATATGGTGAATATTAGAAGAGTCAATTTTGAAATTCTGGTTAACAACTGTTAAATAATTTTATATTTTTGATTAAATTATAATTTAATAATTTAAAATATTAATTTCACATAAAAATTAATTATAGGTGAGACCTAGAACTTAATTTGGTATGTATTTCAATTTAAATATATGCGCGTTCCTTTTATTTTAACTTTCAAAACACTTTTTTTTGAAGAGTTTATTTCTATTAATTTTTTTTTAAATTTTTAAAGAGTCTCATTTTAATTGGAGAGAATATAAAAAACTTCTCAAATTTCCTTCGTCATTGTCATTAAAGATCTAAATAGAATTTAAAATTACATTAATAAAAATAAATTATAATAAAAAATACATCTCCATCAATCATTATACCAATCCATTTAAAAGTGAGATATTCTGTACGTGTTTTTTTTTTATCATCCAAAATTTATATGAGTTATCATTCGTAAGTCATATATTCAAGATTAAGTTATCATCCAAAATTTATATGAATTATCATCCAAAATTATGTGTTAGCTCCTATTGACCATAATATGTTGGCTTCCTAGTTTTTTCTTTATTTATTTCTACTAAATATATTTATGTCGACACAAAGAGTGTTATATTTCATTTACTTAATTAATAATTTGTCGAAAATATTATTTTCAATATATGAGATATAATAGAATTAGAATAATTCACTGGTGTAATGTTTTATTGTGAGTGAAAAAAAATTGTTGTACAACAAATTGTGAAAGATTGCGCTATTCTCTTTTTCAATCTTTCCATCGTATATTATGTGAAGAAAGTCGAAAGCAGCACATAAATTAAACCAGAAGTGGGGGAGGGGATGCAAAAATTGACAAGACGACGAAACTATTTATTGTTTATTATAAATTTGGTAACAATAAAGACGTCTTTTTCTTTCTAAGAGATGATTTATTACTTTGATGTAAAGTTCCTAAAAAGGAACAAAATATCATCCTAAGGAGTAGTAGCAAAAGTAGAAGCCATATCAAAGTATCAATGAATGTTTTTCTTTGGGCTAAGGTAAAGCTTATTGGTTCTGTTTTTCGTTGTTGGTGTCAATCTTGGAAGCCTAGAGAAGAGGATATTATAAGGTTTAAGAAGATTATAGTGCATTCAGTTGCAAGCTAATGGCTAGCATGATTTCATGAATCTCTTAAACTTTTTTCATCATAGCAATGATGAAGAAAACGGGTGTTCATTATTATATAAAGAAAGCATATATATATAATTAACTTGGTTGTTTCGGTTAATGTACCTAACATGAACAATAAAAGTCCTCAGTATCATGATCATCAAATAGAGATTGAGAGTGTCTCATCAATTACATGTACATTATTAAAGTATACTATACAATTATTCCAACATACATATGATTAATTAATAATTAATTGTGCTCAATTATTTATGATCACACTTGACACCATTATGAGCAAAGCCTTGGTTATTCAAAGTGGTTTAGTTGTTAAAAAATTCCTTTTATAAATTCGAAAAATCAATCACCTAATTAATAATTATCATGTATTTGTGAATTTAAAACTTGGTGTTTTAAATTTTTCTAACAAAGTGATTAATTGCTAAAATAATTAAATTTTTTGCCGCAAAATAATTAAATTTATTATAATAAAATAATCAATTTGTTTACAATACTATTTTTTTAAAATCTCAAATATTTTTATTATAACTATAAATATATAAGCATTCTTATACTTTCAACTTCAGATAGCAACTTAATTACAAATTAACATGCAAACTTGGGTGTAGAATAGTTAAAATGGGTAATTAGTCCATTTATCCATCTAAACAAATGAACTTTTGTCTTTAAGTATGAATCGTTTAAAATTCAATGAGACTGTTAAATAGACTCGTCTACGGATTAAACAAGTTGACCTTTAAAAAAAGAAAAAACTTTTTTCTATTTTTTTGTTTATTTATTCGACCCGATTTATCAAAAACAAAATTGATAAAAACATATATGAAGTATTTCAATATAATATATCCAAAAATAATCCAAATAAATAAACCAAAAATTATTTAAAATTATATGGATAAAAGTACACCAGATAATTTGTTTTTTTTTTTAATTGTTTACTATTTGTTGGTATATTTTGTTACTTCAAAACTTTTGAATGTATTTTTTTTTCCCGCTCCATACTCTTACCTATTTACCCGAAAGTCTATTTGGACGAGAATAATCCAGATGGGAGAAGTTTGATTTTTTCGTTCAAGTGATTTTTTTCCCATGCATACGTGATCGTATTCGTATATGGAACGGAAGAAATTGGGAGCAGAGCGAATAGGTTCACAGAATTCTCCAAAATTATTGACGTCATGCTTGCGATAGTAGATAGATATTTAGAACATGACAAAAGAGGTAAACGATTCCTTCAAAACAGTGGACGATTAATTTTGACTCCATGACTAACACACATGCCAATAACAGAATTACTGTATGATTCAGGTGGATGGATAAGAAGAAACACAATATTGTTTGGCTCCAATTAACAAATCATAATTACTCTTAATCGATAAATCAGAAGCTTTGTAGAATTTCTTTAACCATCATCATGTAACTCCAAAAGTAGGAGAATATCTTGAACCAAAGCACTATCTGGAGGATAAGATCTTTTGATGGATATAAATATGTCTCCTTCTGTCAGTTACGAAGAGTGAAAAAGAAACACGTCATCTCATTCGTACAAGATGAAAGTAAATTCAAAAGCGTGAATAATTTTGAAAACTATATATCGGTAGATGAGATTAAAGACTTTGATGGGCATTTGTATGAGGTGGTGGTTGCGTATCTAGATTTACATGATACATGATCATATCGCCCTGATAAAATCTTGATAGC
This sequence comes from Stylosanthes scabra, assembly GCA_036250425.1. Lineage (NCBI taxonomy): Eukaryota > Viridiplantae > Streptophyta > Magnoliopsida > Fabales > Fabaceae > Stylosanthes > Stylosanthes scabra. The sequence continues at coordinate 65,228 of JASCZI010030348.1, forward strand.
AGTAGCCTCAGCCTGGGACCTACATATATCTATATCCAGTGTTGCCCTTGCTGGATATTTCTATGATTAATAATTGGGATCCAACCTTAGACCTTATTGGGGAAATTATTTTATATATTGGTTTTAGATGTGTGTTTTGTGATATTATTGAGTAATATGGGTGTAATACAATAATATGGCGCCGTAAAATGAGATTAAAGGATTTTGTTATTGACGGATTGTGTCCATCCGTTATTGACGAATTCTATATGGAAAAAAATTCATTGTAAGGAAAAGAAAATGATGGATGGTCATAATCTGTTGATGAATAAAAATGAATGGCTGAGATTTATACATAAGTTGGCAATGACGAATTGCTTTTTAAATTTTAAAAAAAAAAAGTGAGAAAAAAAGCGAATACATTTATAACTTATGGGGTGTTGGGTTTGATTTTTTAAAGTCAAATGCACTATTTGGATACTCAAAGATAAATTGTGGCTTTTAGAAGAAAAAAAAATATATTTTAGGGTTAATTTTTTCTTTTTAATTTTGCTAAGAGTGCATAAAAAATCAACTATTAAATTAATCAATAATATAAAATACATATAAAATACATATTAAAAATGACTTTAACAATAAATGTATACATATATAAATACTTAATGACTTCTTTCAAAAAAAAAAATATATTTAATGGCTGAATTTTGATCTATAAATAGTACTTGTTATTTTTTTTTTAAGGATTTAGGATTTGTTTAATTTTTTGCTAAAAATAATTAATAATAGTTTGGTGGTAGATTTATTATATTAATGATATTTAGTAAATTTTAGTTTAAGGTTTATTATATTATGTTATTATGTTGTGATAAATAAATAAATAGAAGCAAGTAATTTATTTTAGTAATTAATAATAGTTTAGTGTTAGGTTTATTATGGATTGTGTTAGGTGTACACTAAAATCAATCACTAAATCAGTCATTAGTGTATAATACGCATTGAAATACTAAATACACACTAAAAATGAGTTAAACTATATATGTATTTTATATTTCAATATGTATTATACACTGGTGGACTGATTTTGGTTTGCAAATAGAATTATTGTTTTGGTTAGGGAGCCATTAGGAAGCTCATAACTAAGTTATCATCAAAAATTTATATGAGTTATCATCCGTAACTCATATAGCCACCGTCGTCATTGCAGTCATCACAGTCGCCGTCGCCTTCTTCTTCTTCTTCTTCTTCTTCTTCTTCTT
>JASCZI010030348.1:67713-82921 GCA_036250425.1 Stylosanthes scabra
ACTCGAAGAAAGGCAAGTAACACGAGGAACAACCATTTCTGGACTCTCATTTTTATTCAATTTTTTTGCAAACAATCCGTCTTCACCGTATTGATTTTTATTTCTATTTTTTTTTATTCAATGCGTCAAGCACGCATTTTATGTTGCAGAATTTCATGCCATGCAATCCATCCATGACGCATTGGCTTTTGTTGAAAAAAAAATTTCGTTGCATGCAATACGTCTAACACGCATTCTTTTAATCCGTCCATGACGCATTGGCTTTTGTTGAAAAAAAAATTTCATTGCATGCAATGCGTCTAACACGCATTCTTTTATGTGTTTTTCTTCCATGAAACTTGTTCTACTGACGCATTGTGTTGCCCATATTAAAGGAAAATACCACATTAATATAATATAGAAGGAAAACTCACACTTACTTATCATATTAAAAAAAACAACCCACCTTATTGTAACCAACCAACCAAATTAAACTTGATACGTAGAAAAAATGTATCCATCATGTTGCTTCACCTATCTCAGACAATATAATGTTTTTAACCAAGCTAGCTTTATAGGATTTTTATTTTGATATTAGAAGAGGTCTCAACATACCACCCAAAATTTGAAGGTATTACAATTCAATAACTAGCATCTGACCACATTGCCCCACACATACATCAATTAATAAGTCTTGATATTTTGCTTTTCAAGCACATTGCGTACATAAAAAAAAAGATAAACATTATTGAGCACACCATTGCTTTTTGCTGGTTACTTGAACAACAAACTCATTATAGACACGTCATATATATATATAATTTTTTTGGATATACCGATAACTTTTCACCATTGATTTGAATTAAAAAAAATATATAAATATATATAAAATCAGTAGCACATTTTTTGGCCTAGCCTCTCCGCTCTTTTTTTGCATCACTACTGTTTAAATAATTATCAACTCTAATTTTAATTTATATTAGTCAATATTTTCAAATATTAATAGTTAATTGTCAATTTGTCATCCAAATCAATAAATTGTAATAATTTTATAACATTGCTAAAAGATAAATAGTCAATATTTAATTTAAAAATATAAATATTAATAAAATTTAAAAATATTCTTTTAAAAAATAAGCAGGGTTACAGAGTTACAGTTACAAGAAACAAAGGGTGGGCCCCCAACCTTAATGAATTGCACCAACTAACGGAAAAGGAAAAACTGCGGGGAATTTGGGCCGCACTGTTGGGCCCAGCGCCAACTGGAAGGCCTGTTGTCGCTGTATTGGAAGGTATATTTGTCCAAATATTGTTGTTCCGGAGTGATGTTTATGTGACCTTTTTTATAATATAATGTTTTTGTTAATCAAGAAGGATGGGTGTATGTAGTCATGGACATTTTCCGATGAGCCGTGGAATCTGTTTAATGTCTATTATAGTTACTTGAAAAATTTAAGAGTGGGCAATCACTTCAATCAGAATAAAATGTTTCAGAAATCCCTGGACGCAGCACATGGCATGTAAAGGGGCTAAAATGCCGCACCTTGATACACAAAAAGTATAGCAGATAAGATAACATGTCTCTGCACTTCCATATGTCTTCTTTCATATAATTCAAATGAAAATGCATAATCCAGTCTTGAGTCTCGGGGAGGGGTGTATGGCCCCTAGAGATCAAACTTATGTTATTATTTTATGATTTTTATATATATTATCATTTAATTAAATTTATATATATAGAGAGTGTTTTTAAATAGTAAGTTTAAAAGTTAACTACTGCTATGACGATAGTTGATATATAATATTTAAATATTGTTTTTACTTGATCTGTTCAAATAATTTTTAGCTGATTTAATAATATATGATTAGTTATCTTTATAAATTTTTTTATATATATTTTCAGCGGTAAGTATTTTATGCTAGGTATTTCAAGGCCCTTATTGTCATGGCTCATGGTCCATAGAATTAAACTATGCACGCCCATCCCAACGATCAGACTAAAGCCAATATCTTTTTTTATTTCAGTTTTTGGCATCAACAAGAACCTGTACACGTAGATAATGTTGGCCCCATAAATCTTCACAGTCGCCGCCCATACCAAACTAGGTTAGCCCAAAGCCTCTTGGTTCAAAGTTCAATATGTACCTCTCATTTCTGATACATGTATCCAGGTCCAAAAAACAAAAAAATTCTGATACATACATACATATATATATATATATATATATATATATATATATATATTTTTTTTGTTTATTATTTATGATAAATGCTACAAACCAATACTAGAGAGTCAATTAAGAAACCAATACATTAGTGAGTATCTAAAATTGAAAATGTTACCATCTACATAATATAAAAATTATTATTTATAAGCCATCCAAGGTTTGTTCTTGTTATTTATTTTATTTTATTTCCCACGACGATTTGACGAAATGCTAAGCTACTTCCAACGTGAAACTTCGGAGAACCTAGCTATAGTAGCGAGTGATCATGTTTTTACAATTCTTTATGACCAAATTTCAAGTATATGCAGCCGTGATGCACGAATCTGACAGTATGCATGTATGTGTATCCTATGTTTTGTAAAAGGAGTGAATTAAAATGGGCAATAAGCACTTCTATATTCTCGGTCAACAATAATACCGCACGTGAAATTTTCCAGTTGCCAATATTGCCACGTCTTTCATTAAAATTATATAAACCAGAATATAAAATTAAAAAGGAAAAAGAAAAAAGTGACGAAATCAGGTTCTTTAGGGTACGCAGCCATGTATGTATAATGTCTGCATATAAATATAATTTTAATAATATTCCCACCTTATTATATGGTCAAATTTCCATGCACATGAATTCCTATCTCTATGTAGTTACGTGCATCAGTTCTCTTTAGTCAAAGACAATGGATATTGACCAGACCAGTTTGTTGTGCATGCCGCCCTCATTTTTCACCTTCTTAGATTATTGCAAGCATTTAAATTTAAATACTCTTTATATATATATGTATCACGAGAGTTATGTAATTCTACAGCCCTTAGCTCTCTAATTCTTGATTAATCAATAATGGAGAACCACCAAATGTCATCATATGATTTTAAGGTATCTAACAATAGTTTTCTTGAAGTTAAGAAAGGGGATATTCTAAGAACTCCAAATAAAGAATCATCAAGCAAGAAAAGTGGGAAGAAAGAGATAAAGAAGCAGCACAGATATGTGTTTCAAACAAGGAGTCATGTTGATATACTTGATGATGGATACCGCTGGAGAAAATATGGGGAAAAGGCTGTGAAAAACAATAAATTCCCCAGGTTAGTATATTTGTGTCATAATTGCTATCTCATCATCATGATTCATTTTGATGCTAATTTTTGTTTATTGGGCTTAATTAATGATTATAATAATTTCAGGAGTTACTATAGATGCTCATATAGAGGGTGCAATGTGAAGAAACAAATCCAACGGCAATCCATGGACGAGCAGGTGGTGGTAACAACCTATGAAGGGGTCCATATTCACCCTGTCGAGAAGTCTACTGAAAGCTTCGACCAGATCTTGAGGAACTTTCAATCCACAACCATGTCCATGTCCATGTCCATGTCCAACCCTATTATGTATCTCCAACAACCTAATTAGGATTATTTATATAATCATGTATTGATGCAAGATGACATTATCGATCTCAATTCTCAACCACCTTCTTAATTTCCGTACATAGATGACAATTCAAATCCTCATTTGTTGATTGAGTACTATAGCCCATAGAACAGCTCATTTTTCTTGTACTTATTATTATTATGCGTTCATTATTTCTTACTCTATCCTATAATTACACAACAGCATAGTTGTTGTTATTGGTTTGATTCAATATAAATTAATTTACAATTATACACTCGCTTGTACTTTTATCTTTCAATTTTGAGGATACATCAGAAGTATATGTTCTTCATTTTATTTATTGGAAATTATATAAGAGTGTGTAGTGACTAAATTACATATTGATATTGATAGATGAAGAATCGGTTAAGACTAAATTAAAAGATGCAAGTAGCGAGTAACATTATTTGCATAATTCTTATTTATTATTGATATATAGACAATTAATATGATAATGGTGATAACGCAAACAGAGTGAAGACTGAAGAGTGTTCATGTTGGAAGTAGATGAGTTTGATCATGCATATTGCAGTGATAAGCAATGCAACACTAAAGCCTCATTCATAAGAAAACTTGCTACTTTCATTGGCATCCTCATCAACACATTCGCCCTCGTTTGCTTAGAGCTATTGTCCAATAAAAAGTGAAGATCAGGTAGTAGTCACATTCAATTAGAATTTCGCAAATAACTAAACACTTATCCTTAAACCAAACCAACACTTTAAGTCTTAATATTGCATGACAACTATTGATGATATTAACCTAAAGAGTGGCATGAGTACCATGTTTGAAGGAAGTGTGTAAATGAAATTTTAGTTTGTACGAGTAACTACTGCTGCATCTTCTTTTGGGGGTTGGGGGCAGGGTCGCAGGGATTGTGGCGTACCAATCCAATCAATAATGATGAAGTCAGTTTTAGAATATAAGAACATATAAATCACATTTACCAACTACAATACTCCATAAAGCAAAGGCTTTAATCATTACTTGAAAGAAATATGTTTAGATGCCCAATGCCCGCAACATACACTCATTTCAGTTGTCTACTACAGCAACAGAATTCTAACTCTAAATTGAAAATTAGCAACTGAAAATGTAAATCTATAATTAACAATTCCCAGAACATTGTCCACTTAAAGGGGTCAGTTTCTTCCAGACAGTGTTAACCTACCCTTTTTGGGGTTTGTGGTGATTATATGTCATTCACCTTCAAGCATTTGAATTGGAAATGTTCTCTATAATTCCCTTCCCATCAAAAGCATCAAAAAAGAAAAAGTTCTTGAGAGGATCTCCTTTCCCAGATATTGCCTTGATAACCTCCTGTGATTGTAAGAATATTCAAATTAGTCACACTTAAACACAGGAAGAAATCTTTGAGATATTATGGAAACTTGAAAGAAATATGGTTGAATAAAATACCTGCCCAAGGATTCCCCCAATAATAGCACAAACTGGTGGAAACTCTAGTGTGCTTGTCACCAATCTTTCTAGAAGTGTATCAGGTACATGAGATTCATTGAGGGACTGTCAACAGTTCAACACATAAAGATTTAGATGAGCTAATGATCTCCCCTACAAAGAGATAATAAAGTCAAGTAGCATACTTGTTCAGCACAAATCTCTCTTTTCAACTTCAGCACACCAGGAAGATCTGCAATAGAAACCTCTCCTGCACCACGACCTTCAGCCTCTTCAAACTTTTCAATTACTGCAACAGACGATCTGATTTTATTGTTCAATTGTTACCAAGGTTTAAGTGTCTAAGGAACGAATAAAAAAGGCTAGATACCATTGACTAAACATTCCAACTCTGAATAATTAGAATCATTTTTGTTTTTATATTATATCTATTCCTAACATTTTTTTTTAACAATTTACCACACCTCTCATAGCAAAGTACAGCTTTGACGTTTTCCTAGGAAGTTCCTTCCAAGGTACTGATGATGCTTCCTGCAACAGAAATCAGATAGGCAAACTCATGAGAACGAAGCTTTAAACCGCACGTCAATCATGTTAAAGTGTAGCAAGTTAGCAACACACATGAGAAAACTCTTAATAAACATATACCAAAGTTCATAAGCATCTCAAAGACCATTCTTTTGTATTTTTCAATATTTTCTCCCCAACACCACAGAAAATGAAAAAGAAAGAATCCTGTGAGGAAATTATAGGTGGATATTATGAGAATCTGATACACGATAAGACAGTTACGGGAGAACACTTCTTTTGCATCTACTGACATTCTCGATAATTATTTTGGGCTCACTTAAGTTACAATTGAGCATGGGAAGTCATTAAATAGTATGAATGGAACTTTTTTTAACTCAAGATGAGGAAATGTAAAGAAAGCAATGAAATAATAAAAGATCTTAGACCAGCATACCTCAAAAGATGGATATTGTAGGTGGCATTCAATAGTTTCCTCCAGTTTTTTCTGCCAAAGAAAAATGAAGGATAAATAAGAAGATAGTGCTGCTTTAGACGTGAAGAACAGTATCCTCTGGTATAACAATAGTATTTTCCAGTAATTTGTAACTGGAAATAATCACCAAACTGTCAGTAAACAGCAGTCATATGAATTTTATCAATCCAAACATACATTCGATCTAGGTTTCAGTCATTATGATCAAGTGTTTATGATAGGATACAATGGTATCATCTAATGTAGCCGTTCCCACCAAGTATGATAAGGTTTCCAAGACAAAAGGAACACAACATTTTGGATTATAGATCATTTAGTCATTGCCATAGTCTACAAAGAATGCAATTTTGGGGTACGTATAAAACTATCGCCATTGAAAAGCATCCAAATCAAATATAAAGGAGAGAAGATAAAATTAAGGCACAAAAGCAGAAAACTAGCTGTGAAACCATATCTGGAAAAGAGATACCTTGGAATACTTATAGTCCTGCAGATCAACAAATATTTCACCACAAGAATCCCTACAGTCCACAGTATAAAATGCTACTCGTTTCGACACCTTGCGGCATTTCTCATTGACCAATTTCTACAATGAAGGAACAAATGCAAAACAAGAACGTTAATGGCAAACACACAAATTGAGGCTGCATAATATTGCAGTTACTAATTCAGAATTCTTAAAGATGTACATTACTTTGGCCGGAAGTGAGCAGGAACTGACAACAACAACGTCGAAGTTGTTGAAGAATTCTACATCGAAACTTGACAAATCACCATTCTGGACGGAAACACGAACCATAGGATTGAAGTCTTTGAGGGAATCACAACAAAGGTGAGCAAGGGTGTTGCCAGCATAGACATTGTGGTCGGGAGGGATGAGAAAGTTGGATGACAAAGCTTCCTCAGAGGCAATCCGATCATCTATTAGGGTAAGACTTCCCACACCAGCAAGAACAATGTTCTTACAAAACTAAACAAGAAGAAACTCTTGTAACACACCAAAGATGGAAAATTAGTAATATAATTGAATTATTTAGAGGAAGGTTTACCTCCGCTATGGTTCCTTTCATGCCATAGACTAGGACATGAGCTTTGCTTAGTCTGAAATAAAAGCATAAGAAAAGAGTAGGTTTAGAAGTCAAATTAGGTTAAAAGAAGGAAGAAGGAAGAAGAAAGGACCTGCGTTGAGCATCAGCTCCCCAAACGCGAATCTGACGGTCATACAAGGCGGTCTCCTGGGCAGTCAACTCCTCGCCGTTTCCCTCCATTCAGAATTCAGATTCAAGTGAGAATGTGTAACTCATACTCCAACGCCACCGCTGCTACTTCTCGCTGCTCACTGCCTCGCCACCTCAACACTAATTGGGCTTTCCTCGGCCCAACTTTCCCCGTTATATTAAACAACTTCATACTTACCACCAAAAATATTTTTAAAAAAAGTCTCAAGACTGGGCTGGCTAATTGTCCAATCCATATAAAAAAACAAAACAAAAAAAGAAAACGGAGTAAATATTAATGGTTGTTCACCAAAAAAAAAATAATAATAATGATTAGTTTTGGATTGGTTAGTTTTCAGGGTTAACCAAATCCCTAGCACAAGTGATAAGTGGCTTAAATTGCTTAAATGTCCTTCTCGCTTGATTTCTTTTTTCTCTCCAAAATGAAAGATCAAGTGAGAAAAAACGGAGTCGTGGCGGTGATTGAGTACGCATTGGTACTTGCGAACATATCAGTGCTTCATAGAATATTTTTTAAGAATTATACAAAGACTCATTTATAATATTAATATATATGATTGGTTGAAATAAATAACAGAGTCGCGGCGATCATTTGAGGGACACAACGTTAGTGTTTCGTAGGGCATTTAACGAAGAGAAAGAGAAATTAAGTAAGAGGGGATAACTTACTCTCTCATCTAAAGATGGTTGGTATAATTCACCTAAAAATTAATGGTTGTTCAAAAAAAAATAATAATAATGATTAGTTTTGGACTGGTTAATTTTCAAGGTTAACCAAATTCCTAGCCCAAGTGATAAGTGACATGAATTGCTTAAATATCTAGTCCCAGATTCAAACATTGAGGACGATATATATGTAGAAGATGTGGCCACGTCAAATTTTCATAAAGGACATTTGATAAGGCTTAAAGAATTAGTTTGGACTTTGGACCTGTCGATCTAAGATACGCTCCTAAATTTTTTTTTCAAGGGTTAATGCCTACTTACGAGGAAAAATCCTATTTCTTACCAAATTTCTTCAGTCTTGTACATTAATGGAAAGGGAGATATAATAATTCATAATAAATAATAAACTACATGGTCCTATGATTCCTCGTAATTTAGAAGAGGCTGAGGTGGGCAAAAAAAAGATTCCTTGCCTAACTAATTACTAAAGATTAACAAATGCTTAAACAAGGTAAAATATCCTCACCCTGGTACAAGCTCTGTTTATAGGAAAGCCCTGTTTGTCATGACATCACTCTAGAATTTGTGAATTTCATTTGTTTGTTTGTTTGAATGGGTAGATTTTAATTTAAGAATTACTAAGATGACCTAAGTTTAGGTGTTGGAACTAGTCATAGAACTAGAACTAGAATTGTAATGAAATGGTTTAATTCAATCTTAAATGCGTAGGTTTGGCATTAATAAGATTGCCTAATTTGAGGGAAAAAATGGGTAATTTGAAATCTCTTGTGTTTAGTAGCCTAGTAGGTGCAGCAGTGCTAGCTAGATAGTGTAGCCTCTCTTATTTCCAATACCCGGACAAAATTATCGGCTGAAGGTAATTTGCCTAGGAAACATAGAAAACATGGATAAACAACATGCCTTGTCCTTTCATTCATCCTCACCCCAGCAATGTCCATTTTGGTCATGCCAAACCTAATAAAGGATCATTAATTAATTAATTACTTTTAGCCATAGCAAATAGCAATATTTTGGCTTCTATATAGAGATTCGGTGATTTGAAATGTCATTTTATGTTGGGGCAAAGTGGTGATACACACAAAATAATAAAAACAAAGTAGCAATAAGAAAGTTTTAGAGGATTTTTTCTTATTTTTTATTTTATTTTTAAATTAATAATAATCACCGAAATGAGGCAGGCAATGTGATAGAGCAACTCGGGAATGACACACATGTATTTATATGAATCCAATGCGATTATTCGTTCTTGTTGGGGGCTCCTACCATGGTCCATTCTCACCTCTCCCTGTCATGAAATCCAACGGTATCTATGGCTTCTCTATTCTAAGTGTATGGTTAAAACTTTAAACAATTTGTACTTCTTTTTTCCAATAAGCTATTCAATGATTTTGCCTTTGCTTTCTGTGGGGACATTGAAAACTATTATGATTCAATTTCAACAACAATAATAAAATAGTACTGCTATCTTCTTAGAATATCCTTCCTGTCATTTTTCTATTTTACCAACAGGTGGAAACATAAAAAGAAATTAATGTATTCAAATATTTTGAATACTTGCTTTTACGTGTTTTTGATATTTAGTGTTTTTTTTTTATTTTGTAAAAAAAATAAATATAATAAAAGATAAAACCCTATTTTTATTTACTGTCTATTTTTTTAAAAAATCTTAAAAGTGCCCCAATGCAAGGGAAGACCAGCCTCACTAATTAAAATTTAGGCAGGTCATATATTCAAATTCATAATCATTGATCATTAATAAGTAAGATGATTACTTAATGCGTTGTGAAAAATGAATGGGTAAAACAAAAGGTGCTTTTAGCCCTTCACACAATCACACTTCACAGTCAAAATGATCTACCCGCTTAATATTTATTATTATTTTTTTAAAAATCTTGCCATTGAATCAACTTACTAAGATTTTAAATACTTGTTATGAGTTATTATGAATTAGTAAAATAAAAGGGGAAAAATAAAGAGTAACATGATCAAAATAGGATAATATTATCGTGTTCCAAACAATAAATATCGTAATAAAATTAAAGTGTACAAGCCTATACAAGCATGAAATATCATACTAATTTGTCAAAAAAAAAAATATCATACTAATTACTAAGTCAAAGTTTGGGCCAACCTAAAATTTTGGATTGAGTTATGAAACCCATTGCTCACTAGCACCACTGCACTAGCATACAGTTATCATTGTTCGAAAATTTGAAGGTCCAGTAGAAAAATAAACTCACTAGTTACTAGTTTTTAGTTAGTTACTAAAATAGCAAAATGTGTAATAGTGAATATTTAAGAGATGGTTTTGGTCACAGATGTTCAAGGAAGTACATATATTAAGTAAACATATAAATTTGGTTTTAATACATTGATTGTGTAAATTATTTTACATTTTTATTTAATAATGTCTATCTTTTAATAATTATTTACACATTAACTGTAAAAATAATTATTTTTCCTGACATAATGATATATAATTAAATATACATATTAATTTATCTGCACTTTAAATTCTAAAAAAATATATACAAAATTGGAGATGTGTTGCATTATGTGATGAATTATTAGTGAGACCAGGTATGATTAGGTGTTGTACAAAAACCACAAAAGAAGAGGGGATTTTGTCCATAGCGGTTAAGGGGGATATACATGGCAAATAATTGAGATACACAGTGCAGGGAGAGAGAGAGACTGACAAATACTTACGAGCTTGGTCCCTACTAGCAATGGCAATGGCAATGACTGGCATAACTGCCACACTGACTTTTTGGTGGTTGCAGGGTTTAAAGGCACTGTCTCTCTTTCGACCCCTCTCCCTCTGTCTACCCGCCCAGCACACCACATCTATCACTACTTACTTTTTATATCCTTCCTTTCTTTCTCAGTTTCAATTTAATAATAATCTTTTTGATTAATTACTGATATTACTCCTAATTTTAAAAAATTAATAAAAATATGGGTAAAGTATGTTTTATCCCAATGTTTGGATAAATCTTAAATATATCATAATATTTAAAATGTTTTATTTGTATCCTTAACGTTTTGAAATTATATTATTTTTGTCTCAATATGAAACAATACTAAAAATTACTAATAAAGACATGTGAATAAATGTTATTTTACATCACCAAAATGTTATAAATGAGAAATTTACTAATTCATCTCTATTATTATTTCTTTCATCGTATAAATATAACACAAAGGCCCAAACAAAGATAAATATATAATATTTTTTTTCCTCATCCAAATTTTATATTTTTGAGTTATTTGAGTGTAATCGTAGGTAAAAATTACATATAAAAAGTTGTTGATTAATCAATTTTGTATTTTAAAAAAATATATTTTTAAGATTCATTATAATAGAGTTGATAGTTAGACAAGAATAATACAATTTTAAAATATTAGAAATATAAATAGGACATTTTAAACTGAAAGATATTTTTAGGACTATTCCAAATATTGAGAACAAAAACGATATTTTACGTCAAATTTTATTAACCATAAAAATGCCTATTAATTATTTAAAAATATGATAAAAATATTAAATATTAGATATTTTTATCACAAATTTTAAATATTTTTATCACATTTATATTTATGATTTAACATATAATAAAAATATATTCGGTCAGCTTTTTAAGAAAATAGAATAACATTTTTATCATTAATAAAATTAAAGATTTTTTTAATTAATTTTAAAAAAAATTAGAAATAATTTTAATGGCTAACTCTAATCTTCCTTAGAGTAGCCCCTCACCATTCAATAATTACATGATTATGCTAAGTATATACAAAAATCAATTATTAATGTATAATACATATTAAAATATTAAATACATACTAAAAATAAATTAAATTACACGTATATTTAATATTTTAATAAATATTATACACTAATAACTAATTTTAATAGCTGATTTTAGTGTATAAATTGAATTACTCACAGTTACACCAACACAGCTCAGCCTTCGTCAAACTTATGCTTGCTAGCCATGCTAGCTATTCAAATCTTATCCTTTAAAATATGAAATTTTATCGAGTTTAAAAGTTAATTATATTTAAAATAGTCTATAATAACAATATAAAATGAATAAACAGATAGATTCAATTATTTATATTTATAAAAAGTTAAATTAAAATATTAATCTTTTAATAATCTATTAGTCGATTTATTTGTAATCTTTTGTTAGATCCTATTTCAAAACATTAACCAAAGTTTAAATGATACAATGCACACAAAGAATCCAAGAAATACGGGCTGCTTCATACGATGATACCATAAAACTACCTTCATGCATGTTCCATCTTCAGTCCCTCATTACTTTCTAATATTTTCCCCACTCTCTCTACCTGTGTAGCTATCACGCTTCGAAACTCTTTTTTTTTTTTTTTCTCGATGGTTCAAAGGTCTCGACACACAGCGGGGAGAAAATTTGTTCCAAGTCGGTTCCCCTTCTTCGTCATTGCAATCAAGAAATCGGCTAGGAATCACAATTACAATACCTCAAAAACAAAACAACACCCAATAGAACAATTTTAACATGACGTAGATAATAACACCACCAGCATATGATCTTCTCGTTCACCAACTCAGCTACAGCACCAATTCAATACTCCAGTATTAATCTTCCTTATCATATGCATAGCCTCATCCGAATACTTATCAACACTACACAAACTATTTACATCACGAGCCTTCTTAACGATTTGCATTTTGTATCCATTGTCTCCGAGCTTTAAATTTATTCCTGCAAACACACTCCATATCGAAACCTTGGAACATGTTAATCATATTTGAAGTTTTGTTCCTAATGAATCTCTTGTTCCAATCCACTTCTTTACCCCCTGTTAACCAGCTTACAACCTCTTACTTTCACTCAAGATGACTATTTCGTCTCATGTGATATTGGCCTCTTCCAATAGAAATTGCAAGGAGTCTTCCATCCCTGCTAGAGTTGCCTCATCCGTAGAGTTACTATGACTTAGATCACATCTCATACAACAAACAATTTGGAGCTTATTAGTTAAATAGCCATCTATATAAAACCTCTCCTTTTCTGGACAAAATTCCACACCACCAACACCACTCTTTACTAATTACATGCTGCCCATGAATGTTTCTACTGCTCAACCGATTCTTTTTCCCAACTCCCCAACTCTTAATCAAGGATTTAGCTATTTCGCAGCTATCTATGGAGTTGATTACCTTCCCTTCAAAGACTTTCACATTTCGACATCTCCATATTACCCAAATAACAGCAAAAAATATATTACACCACTTATATTTCTTAGGTTTCAACATTTCTTGTGTCATCTACGCCTTAAACCAAACTAACATTATTTGAGCCTACCCAATGCACATTGCCCCATCTAAGACACAAATTTCAAATCTTAATAACAAAATTGCAATGTAAAAATAGGCGAGTTATCGATTCTCCTTCTATTCCGCATAAGGCACAAACATTGTCACTGTGGTGGATAATGTTTCTCCTCGCAAGCTTGTCTTTAGTCGATAGCCCATCGTTTATGACTAACCATGATAGAAGTTCATATCTTGGGGAAACCATTCCAATCCAAACTTTGTCAAAAATCTGCTTGTCTTGTGGCAACCCGTGCAGTTTACCTGTGGCAGCATTCAGAAATGATTTTGTTGAATAGCATTCGTCTGTGCTAAAGCTCCACACCATTGAGTCATTTATACCTACAGAAAGAGATACAAAACCCAATATATATGTTGTAATTCCTGTAGGTGACTCCGCTCATGTTCGAAGAACTCTCTCCTCCACTTTAAACCCCAAACCCAGGTATTTGTACCATAATATCCACACTCATCGATGACACAATTTTGCTGCAGCGAGTTTCTAAACAACCTAGGGAACTTCTCCTTTAACTCAACTTCTCCAATCTACCGATCTTCCCACAATTTAATAATTTTGCCATTGCCCACACATGGCCTCCAACCTTCGTACGCCAATTGTTCCAGCACATAATTGTTGGGCTCAGGCGTTGATTCTCAGTATAAATTAGGAGATTGCCTAAAGGCGACAATAGGCAGCAAAACGTAATTAACAGAATAGAATCTGTCAAATAGTAACAGTATACGTGAATAGTGACCGTATAGATGAATAGTACTGTATACGTATACGAGTATAATACCGACAACCGTATATGTGAATAGTACAAATACGTCTCGGTAAATAGTACCGTACTGTATATGTGAATATTACTATGGCGGGCAATATTACGTGAATAGTAACTTGCACCAATATTTAACGTGGAAAACCCCAAAATCGGGTAAAAACCACGAGCCAAACTCCGACAGAAATTCCACTATATTCAAGATAATTACACAGTATCCTTTCCACACTCTTATACACTCAAGAGGTACATATAGTGTTTCCCAGTAAGATCTCCTTCCTATTCAAATACTACAATAATAGTAGTACCAAGGAATAATAAAGATGATACCCAAAAATATTTCCGGTGTATAAATTCACTCCTAATATTTTTAGGAATTACTCACACTCTCTATTTTTCTCTCAGAGATAATTTATCTCTCAGCAGTTTATTTATTAACTGCTTGTATCTCACTCTGAATTGATGATAAAATTGGAGGAGAAGCCTCGCTATTTATAGGCGAGGTTTTAACGCGTTTTCACTGTTTGCACAGTGCCGCACAGTAACTCCTTTACGCATTTTTCACTATTTGCACAGTAACCGAGTTACTGTGCACAAACGCATTTCGCCGCCTCTCCTTTTAGAAAGGTTACTGTGCAAATAGTAATTTACTATCTGCACAGTTGGACCCCACAATTCTCCCCCTCCAGCCAGTGGGGAAAATATTCACAGCATTCATCTGAGATTCATGCCGATCAACTCAACACAAAGTTGAAGTTTATCTCGTACTACAACTTTTGTCAACATGTCAGCAGGATTGTCATCTGTGTGAATCTTCTTAAGCTTGAAACTTTGTTCTTCAACAGCTTGACGCAACCAATGATATCTAACATCAATGTGCTTTGTGCGAGAATGGTACATCGCGTTCTTGCTCAAATCCAAAGCACTTTGATTGTCGCAATGGATAATGAATCTGTCTTGTTTTATTCCCAATTGATGAAAGAATCTTTTCAGCCAAAGCATTTCCTTTCCAGCTTCAACCATAGCAATATATTCAGCTTCAGTTGTAGATAGGGCAACACACTTTTGCAATCTTGACTGCCATGAC
>JASCZI010030348.1:82931-93034 GCA_036250425.1 Stylosanthes scabra
TAACTCCCCCAGCAAAAGTGAATACATATCCTGAGATAGATTTTCTACCATCAAGATCTCCAGCCATATCCGCATCAGCATAACCTTCAAGAATGGGTTTCAATCCTCCAAAGCATAAGCACATATTCGTGCTTCCTTTCAGATATCTCAAGATCCACTTCACAACTTCCCAATGATCTTTACCAGGATTGAAAAGATACCTACTAACAACACCAACCGCATGAACGATATCTGGTCATGTACAAACCATGGTATACATCAAACTCCCAACTGCAGAAGAGTAAGGTATTGTAGCCATCTCTTCTTTCTCTTCATTAGTAGTTGGGCAATCCCTTCTACTGAGTTTGAAGTGATTTGCTAGTGGAATGCTAACTGGCTTAGCATTCTTCATGTTATATCTATCTAGAACCCGTTCCACATATTGCTTCTATGATAACCAGAGCTTTCTAGAAGTCCGGTCTCGCAAAATCTACATACCCAGAATTTGCTTTGCAGGGCCTAGATCCTTCATGTCAAAGGATTTCGACAAATCCTTTTTCAAATCAGCAATCATCTTCACATCTTGTCCCACTATTAACATATCATCTACATATAACAATAGGATGAGAAACTTATCACCTGGAAACCTTCTGACATATACATAATGATCTGCTTTCGTCCTGGTATATCCATGACTCACCATGAACGAATCAAATTTCTTGTACCACTATCTCGGAGTCTGTTTTAAGCCATACAGACTTCCTCAATCTGCAAACCATGTTCTCCTTTCCAGGTTCTTCAAATCCTTCTGGATGATTCATGTAGATTTCTTCCTCCAAATCTCCATGGAGAAATGCAGTCTTCACGTTTAACTGCTCAAGCTCTAAATCCAAGCTATCTGTCAATCCGAGAATTACTCGAATAGAACTCATTTTGACGACAGGAGAGAAAATCTCGTCAAAAAAACATCTACTCTTCACTTTTGCTCAAAGCCTTTAACAACTAAACGAGCCTTGTGTTTTACTAGCTTGTTGCCATCTTTCTTGAGCTTGAAGACCCATTTATTTTTCAAGGCCTTCTTTCCTTTAGGAAGTTCCACCAACTCACAGGTTTCGTTCTTTTGCAAGGAATTCATCTCTTCTTGCATGGCTTTGATCCATTGAACTTTATCATCATGAGTTTGGACTCCATCAAAGTCTTCAGGCTCCCCCTCGTCAGCGAGAAGGATATACTCCGAACTGGGATATCTACTGGACGGACGTCGCTCTCTGTTCGATCTTCTAAGCTGTGGTGGTGCAGGTTTCCCCCCCTGCTCAACAGCTTCTTCATCTCTAGCATTATCAGTAACTGGATCTTCCTCTACCCCATGGTCATCTAACTCACCTCCATCAGTAGTATTTTCTCTAGGAGGAGAGACTGGTGGCATATCAACCAGACCACCAGGTTCTTCTGGTTTCTCTGGATTAGAAGCTAAATCAGACATAGTTTCTTGCTCATGAAACACTACGTCTCTACTTCTAATAATCTTTTTCTCCTTCGGATCCCATAACCTGTAACCAAATTCCTCATCTCCATATCCCAAAAATATGCAAGGAATGGCTCTATCATCAAGCTTTTGTCTCTGTTCCTTTCTTACATGAGCAAAGGCTTTGCATCCAAACACCTTCAAATGAGAGTATTTAACATCATGTCCGGGCCATACTCTCTCTGGAATATCAAAGCCCAGTGGAACAGATGGAGTTCTGTTAATCAGGTAGCACGCCGTTCGAGCAGCTTCAGCCCAGAATGGCTTAGGCAGCTCAGCCATTCTTAGCATACATCTGACTTTCTCCATAATGGTTCTATTGAATCTTTCTGCCACACCATTATGCTGTGGGGTGCCAGGATCTGTCTTCTCATGTCTGATGCCATGCTCAGAACAATAGTTCTTGAAATCACGAGAAGTATACTCTCCCCCATTGTCACTGCGAAGACACTTCAAAGGTTTCCCGATTTCTCTATCCACCATGGCATGAAACCTTTTGAAGTTTTGTAACACCTGGTCCTTCGTCTCCAAGAAGTACACCCACACTTTTCGCGAAGCATCGTCGATAAACGACACAAAGTATCTGCTACCATTAGAACTCTCCACCTCCATGGGACCACATACATCAGAGTAAACCAAATCCAAAATATTATCTTTCAGCTTGGATATTTTGCTGAAAGTTACCCTATGATGCTTGCCAAATAAACAGTGATCACAAGGATCCAGTTTCGTGTCTTTGGCATAAGGAATGAGGGATTTCCTTGCCAAAACCTGCAATCCTTTCTTACTCATGTGAGCCAGTCGTTTGTGCCACAAATTTGGCGAAGCTTCATCTTCGACTGCATTCTGTACAGTGTATTGCGCAACGCACCTCTAGCAACAGTCATCGAACCTTTCGTCAGCTTCCACTGCCCATCTCCAAAATGATTGTAGAATCCGGCTCGATCAAGAGTGCGTAGAGAGATCAGATTTAGGCGTAAATCTGGCACATGCCGCACATCCTTCAATGTCAATCTACATCCGACATTGGTCTCGAGTGTTATGTCACCAACTCCCACAATTTCAGCAATACTATGATTGTCCATCTTTACTTTGCCAAAATCTCCAACTTTGTATGAAGTAAAGAGTTCCTTATAAGGAGTAGCATGGAACGATGCACCCGTGTCAGCAACCCATTCAGTGAACGAGTCAACAACATTGCATTCTTCGCCGTCAATGAAAGTTAGCATCTCCATGGCTCCTTCTGTTATGGGGGCTGTGGTACTTTCATCATTTGCCTCATTCTGACTCTGATTCTTCTTGCCTCTGTTCTTGAAGGCTTTACAGTTTCTTCTGATATGCCTTTCTTTGTTACAATGGTAACATCTGAACTTTCCTCGTGCTTGGGATTGCGATATATCTTTTGGATTTCTAGTTCGTCCTCTACTTTGACTTCTCCCCCTGTTTTCGGTAACAAGGGCTTGGGAATTATCTGTTCCCGAGTCTCGTCTTCTGACTTCTTCATTGAACATATTGTCTTTAACTTGGATTAAAGACATCTTCTCGGTCGAAGTAGAGTTGCTTAGTGACACCACTAAGGTCTCCCAGCTATCAGGCAATGAACTTAAAAGTAATAATGCTTGTAATTCATCATCAAGCGTTATCTTCATAGCGCTCAACTGATTTACCAAATCTTGGAAATCACTCAAGTGCTCTGCAACAGACTTTCCATCTTTGTACTTGAGATTCACCAGCTTTCTAATTGCGAAAGCTTTATTTTGTGCAGTCTTTCTCTCATAGAGATTCTTCAAATTTGTCCACAGAGATTTAGCATTAGTCTCTGTGGCCACGTGGTGGAATACACTAAGATCCACCCACTGCCTTATCAATCCAACGGCCTTCCGGTGCAACTTTTTCCAGGCGTCATCATCTGTCTTTTCTGGTTTTGTATCTCCCTTTTCTATAGGATCATACAAATCTTTATAGTAAAGTAAATCCTCCATCTTCGGCTTCCAATGGAGTAATTTGATGCTGTCAATTTGATCATGGTACCCGACGTTGTATTGTCCTCCATAATTTATACCGCACAATCCTGAGCTCAACGAGCTCTGATACCACTTGTTGGGCTCAGGCGTTGATTCTCAGTATAAATTAGGAGATTGCCTAAATGCGACAATAGGCACCAAAACGTAATTAATAGAATAGAATCTGTCAAATACAACAGCGCAGCGAAAAATACGAACAAAACTGTTTCTGTGAATAGCAACAGTATACGTGAATAGTGACCATATAGATGAATAGTACCGTATACGTATACGAGTATAATGCCGACAACCGTATATGTGAATAGTACAAATACGTCTCGGTAAATAGTACCATACTGTATATGTGAATAGTACTATGGCGGGCAATATTACGTGAATAGTAACTTGCACCAATATTTAACGTGGAAAACCCCAAAATCGGGTATAAACCACGGGCCAAACTCCGACAGAAATTCCACTACATTCAGGATAATTACACAGTATCCTTTCCACACTCTTATACACTCAAGAGGTACATATAGTGTTTCCCAGTGAGATCCCCTTCCTATTCAAATACTACAATAATAGTAGTACCAAGGAATAATAAAGATGATACCCAAAAATATTTCCGGTGTATAAATTCACTCCTAATATTTTTAGGAATTACTCACACTCTCTATTTTTCTCTCAGAGATAATTTATCTCTCAGCAGTTTATTTATTAACTGCTTGTATCTCACTCTGAATTGATGATAAAATTGGAGGAGAAGCCTCGCTATTTATAGGCGAGGTTTTAACGCGTTTTCACTGTTTGCACAGTGCCGCACAGTAACTCCTTTACACGTTTTTCTTCTTCTTTACGCGTTTTTCACTATTTGCACAGTAACCGAATTACTGTGCACAAACGCATTTCGCCGCCTCTCCTTCTAGAAAGGTTACTGTGTAAATAGTAATTTACTATTTGCACAGCTGGCTGGACCCCACAATAGTTACCCGCCGGTGCGTTGACAATATTTTTCCATGGACGTGCACCCTTATTGCTATTATGTCTTCCAACCAGAACGGTTTTGTCAACATCACTGATTCCACCACCTTCTTCCATAGAGTATCTCCCTCCTCCGAAAAGCACCACCACCATTTAAACAACATTGAAGCATTTTTCATAGCCAAATCCCCCACTACTAGATCTCCATGCTCTTTCGGTTTTTATATGGTGCTCCATTTTATAGTTGGCATGCCTCTTTTTGATTCGCTCCCGCCCAAAAGAACTGCGACTGAATTGATATAATTTTCTTACCTATTTCCTTCGGCATTTTGAATAATCCCAGTTAGCATAATGAAAGACTATTAATCACAGACTTTATAATTACTAACCTCTTTGCCTTTGAAAGTAAGTTGGACTTCCAAGTCCCGAGCTTCTTCTCAATCTTTTCTATAATTAGTTTCCAAGTGGCGATTCTCCTCGGGTTCGCCCCTAGCGATATACCCAAGTATGTTAAGGGGAGGCTCCCAACCGAGCAGCCCATTGCCCTCTTCATCACGCTTCGAAGCTAATAGTTTCTTTTAGTGACATTCGAAGCTAATAGTTTATTAGTTCTATTTCTGTCATATTTTAGCATAAATAATTATATTTTATATAGACTACGTCATTTGTTCTCTTAATCATACCTGAACTAACTTAAAAAAAAAATTGGTGTCATGTTTTACAAAATGTAAAGGAATAAAATATAATATCACTAAGAGTTTAAGAAAAAGTTAATGTATAATTTTATTAATAAAATGATATTTTTCTATATATTATCAAATTTCAAGAGATATATCAACATGACTCTTGCATTTTATTTTATACATTATATTACTTTATTTCTTATGATGTTTGAATTTTTGAAATAGAAAGGTCATCATCACGCGAATCTTCAAAAATAATCATGTAGCATTGTTTTTCAAAAGATTAAAATTGAAATTGGACTAAATCTCAATATTATGTTTAGTAACTAAGAATTGAAACTAAAATTTTATTTTGCATATAAAATTTTAATTTTTTAATACCTTGAAAAAAATTAGAAACATGGGACTAAAATTTCTAAAGATGTTTAGACTAAGATTTTAATAATATTTCTTTTTAAAAATAATTTTATTCAACATTTTAATTTCCAATTCTCATTTCACTTCCCCTTTCCTCTCAAACCATGCCTCTCTCTCGTTCCTCTTTTGCAGCTTCCATCTCCACTTTCACTGCTACCCTCCCTCATTTGAGTCCCACCTCACTCATCAACAACATCCCCTCTCAACCTCCCCCACTCTCGGGATGTTGACCTCTATTCTTGGCTCCTTACAAGCTCATTATATCATTACCGTATATGTTCTGTCTGTGTTACTGATTTTATCATTGTGATAAAAATTAAAACACACAATTTCCTACTTGCAAGAATTAGAGGAGCAACAATACTCCCTTAAAATAAGTGAAAAACAGTAGCAATAATAATCTAATAGCAGCGAAAAAATCAACAATAACCAGAAAATAGAGATAAACCAACACACCAAGATTTTAGCGTGGAAAACCTTTTCAATGTGGGAAGTAAAAATCACAAGTCACCAAGACCAGGAGATAGCTTTACTATAATGAAAAATAGGGTACAAGAGAATCACAAATTACTACACAAAACGTGCATACAACAAGTCAAACAATCCAAACTTCAAAGCTCATAAACAAGAATAAAAAAGATGAAAATACCACAAAACAGGGCCTCTGTTTGAGCTCAATTACTGTCATTACAGATCTCCAATCAAGATCTCCACCGTTCATAATAAAGATCAAGAAGTGATGAACATGAAGTCCAAATTTGAGCTCAATCCAACGGTTAATGAATCTGCAGTAGCCAATTTACAGAGACAGATTTGTGTATGTGCGAAAATGTTTTTTCTTTTCTTTTCTCTCAAGTGTTTGCTTGCTCTCTCAACAATGACACACCACCTTGCAACCCTAACTCAACTCCATTAGCCATTACACTCTTCTCATGGATTTGGATACCAACTTGAGTCTTTTTCCACATAGGAAGGGAGCCCAAACCCAACACATCGTTCTGCTCAGCCATATGCAAATCTGTTATCAGCCATTCCATCATCACAGTCATAGCCTCTCCATTTCCTAGCTCGTAGTCGTAAGCTCTGTTATCTATCAGGGGAAAGGCTCCATGGCGGCACGTAATCAACCCTGATAACGAACTGTTTTGTGCCAAGTGTATTCTGACCCGATTGGAAACACAAAACAGTTCGGCGGAATATGAGGAATTATATTCCCATCTAATCAGGGAGCCATCCACTTTAAATTGCCTTTTTGCTGATTATGTTGTATAGGTGGGGTCGCACTTCAAAGCATATTTATTAGAATCGACTTAACAATTGAATCAGACAAATTATTGGGTTATTAGATTAGTAGTTCAACCGCTGTATTACTAATTGAACCGTAGGTTCAATCTCACTTAAATAAAAATATCTAAAATCTAAAATATATATCTTCTTCACTAACGTTTTGACAATAATCAAGTCTTAATTCCTGAAAACAACTAATATAATAATAGTGGTACTTAAGTAATTTTGTCTTCTCAGTCTTCATATTTATCCTAAATCCAACAAAATATGAAAACATAACTCAATCCTGTATGTTTTATGCCGAACACAGTAAAAAAACTTAATTTTATAATTTCTGTCTCCCTTCTAAACCCTGTCTTAATCTCCACGCTCTGGTTTTAGACTTTTATCAATTACATGCATCAAGCAAATTTGATTCTCAAATCTAGCCTCCCCCTCTCCCTCTTATCCCCCTTTCAAATTGGTATATATAAAACATTATAATTGAAAGCTACGATTTTCTAATAATTTCTCAATGTATTTCTATTTATTTATTTATATAGCTAAATATATATTTGGTAAAGTTGAGTTAAATTGCCTAAGCCTAACTTTGACAGAGTTTAGGGTCTAGAACATTTAAAGTAACTATGGCTTACAAATCCAGAATTCACTATAACAATTTTATATTGAATTATACTATATGCACACCAAAATTAATCATCAAAATCAGCATATATATATATAGTTTAACTCATTTTTAGTATATATTTTATATTTTAATATATATTATATATCAATAAATAATTTTAATGTACAAATAAAATTATTTTTTATTTTATTTAAGGTAGCTTTTATAACTAGCTTTGTTTTGAAACGTATATTATGCCAAATAAGCAATGTTTGAGTGAAGAGATAGCGTCTATGCGTGCAAAATAACAGCGTCCGTATTTAAAATAAGTCATGAGTTGTTCTTGAAGTCTCCTGGCTTGCATCACATTCAAATTGATTATGCTATTTGTTCTGAATGGGTATATCGGTTGAGACTTGAGCCTGATCAGCTTGTCGCAAGTGGATAGGGCATTAAATACAAGTAATCAATTTTACTCTGAACCATGAATAAGTGTGTGGTGCAAAATCTAATGTAGTAATACAGTACTAAGTAATTATCTGAAAAATAAAACGATGCTAACCAATTAAGGTCAAGCTACACATGTATGGCATCGCAAGGCCCCATGCAAATCAAAGGTAATCGGCAATAATTGAGTAGCTCATCACTCCCATAACACAAAACTCGCTCCCTCCTACCCACATACACTTCTTTTTTTTTTAGTATTGTACCCACATACACTTTAATTCATTATGCATTCGATCTGCTACTACTATTCCCATTCAATTTGTTTATTATATTATTGTTTTCTTCACAACACAACAGAAGCAGCTGAAAGATATGGCGGTGAAACATGAGATTTCCCAATAATATATCTAGGATTTTGTTTTACAATAGCTGAATCATGCAATATCACAATTTTAAGTATATACGCAACAGTTCTTTTTTGGTATACATGGAATCAATCAACATTTTACAAACATAAACGTTTTAAACTCATTAATTAAATTATAATTGGGTCAGTCAGTTTATATACCATGTCAAAGGCAACTAGCATGTCTCTTTAAAAAACTACTGTCCCTTGTTATGTTTGATTAGTAGTTAAATTAGAGTGTAAGTTGGTTTGATTTGATTATTGCGTTCGTACTCTAAAGAACACTGGTGACATCATCATAATTAACAACTGACATACGATGGTTGTGCAAGTAAGCAAGTTTGGTTAAAAAAAGGCCTAAAACCTAAAGACATAGTGGTAGCGCAACTTATTTAATCAATTAAAAGTGGTGATGTACTAATGTGGAACCATAAATTATATGTTTGGGGGGCAGAGAGTGTAAAAAATCAAATAAAAATAGTCACGTGTAGATAGGGGGGAGGGGATGGGAGTGTGTGGGAAGGTGTCACAGTGAGTCATGGGTTGCTGTGGCTTAAATCAGCAACGGCATCTAAGCCTGGAGCCCTCTAAATTAATAGTTACCATCTACTCTCTCTCTCTCTCTTTCTTTCAGGCCCACCACCACTCATCATTAACTATTAAGTATTAACATTACCCTGAGGTAAGGGTTAAACCCCTTCCTGCTTTTAATATATACATAACTAGTATACAATCTTACTAATTAAAGAACAATACAACTGGAACAACACCATTCGCAACAGTACCATGGGGAGGAGATAACATCACCGTCGAAAGACTTTTTTATACTATGGATTTGTTTGGATAAATTTATTTAAAAATGATTTTTTCTAATATTTTAAATATTTTTCAAAAAAGAATTTTATTTTATTTTATTTCTTAAGTTACAAATGTGACTGTAATTTTTACTAGAAAAAAAATTGCGATTTTACTCCTCTAACCAAATTAAAAAAAAAAAAACTTATTAGAAAAACTCAAATCATAAATAGAGTAGTTTATTTATTATTTATTTTTACCTTGAATTGTGGTAGGAGCCTAGGACCTGGAGTTATTATGTTCAAATTTGATGTGATTTGAAGTGGTAATGAATTGTTTTGGATTGTTCCCCAAGACTGGGTCCAAGAGGGTGTGGGCAAAGACTTTAGACCTGCAAGTTCGAAATTGCACGAAGAAAAAATATAAAAAAAAAAACCGAAAGAAAGAAAGAAAGAAGAAAAACCGAAGGGGGAAAGGCATGCCATGAAATGTGAAACACAATGCCACATGCCTTGTCTTGAGCATCCATTCTTTGTACTTCTTTTTCCTGACTCGTAAAAGTTGAAAGCAACCAACAGCCTGTCCTTATTATATCTTCTTTATTTCCTTTATCAAGCTATGCATTCCCCCAATAACCCCTATTTTTGGAAAATATATAATATAACAAACTCCATTTATATCAATTAAAATATTGTGTTCAACTCACTTAAACACAGCATATCATGATCCATCCACACCCACCTTTTTAAGTTTCCATTGTTCTCTCTCTCTCTCTCAAGTTCAACTTTCAATACATTATCCAAATTCCTGTCTGCATAAATCCGCAATTTCATCTTCTTAAGTGGCTAACAAGGTAGGTCTGTGGGGGGATTCCTTCTTAACACATCATTAAATCCTTTCTCTTTCTGTCTATTTTGTATTATTTTATTCACTTCTTTCTTAAAATGAAGAAAGTTTCAATTTTTTTAAT
>JASCZI010030349.1:13593-42017 GCA_036250425.1 Stylosanthes scabra
CAAGAAAACATGGACTTGAGAAATGCAAATAAGATTGAAGAAAAATTTTAACCCTTGAAAGAGACCTTATATTCTTGTCTTGAAAGCTACAGTAGTTCTTTCATGTACTCTGGTGAAGATAACTTATATTTGTGAGATATGCAGGGGCTGCTTTGGGGATTTCATATGCTCAAACTCGCAACCTTCTCACTCCCATCACCATCCATGCTTTCTGGAACTCGGGAGTTATATTACTTCTTACATTTCTGCTGGTATGTATTTCCCTCACTCTTATGAATGTGTTTCTGTAGTGGGTCGAACTGTCGATTACAATGTATATATCATCTATGCAAATCGTGTTGTAACATAATGTTTGTGTATGTAGCTTCAAGGGTATGATATCAAAGAACTGTTGCAGACAAGTTGACGGGGACAGTTTCTCTCCTTTTCATAGATGCGGAGCATGTGCAGTATAAATCGTAAAACTTACAAGTTTCAAGCATTGAAGAAATAGAAAATGTGTGTATTTTGTACGGGTTTTTTATTTAGAGGGCTTGTGTGTTATATTATATGCATGATAAATTCGTATTCTTCAATTAAACTGGATACTAATAACTACTCTCCTGAAACTATGTCTAATGAGTAATGACATGGTCTTCACTGCTCTCCATCACTCTTCTCTGCCTCTCCACCACAACTCCCTTTTTAACCTTTATGCTTTAACGCTTTCCTTGTGACATCTCTGAAATTACTCAGAACAACCACATCATAAAACTGAACAAAATACTTCCAACTCTATCTTATAATGAAAAGTGTACGGGTTTGGAAGTCCCGATGTAATCCAATCTGCCAAGGATAAAGGATGTAGGGCACTAGCAAGGATTTCGTCAAATAAAAATTTGAGAGTCGTCGTAGAATAACAATTGGGTAGAGTTGAGAGGAGAGCTGATTTTCTCCTTATATACCCAAATAGTTAGTTAGATAAGATCCCCTATTATTAAAAAAAAATCCCTATTAGTTAAAATTCGAGTATCGTTAACACAAATACTGGAATGTTTTGGAACCGAAATGGATTGGGCCATGGAAAGATGGGGCTTTATCTTAGCCCATAAAGAGGGAGCCGTTTGGAGTCGGCCGCCAGATTTGGGCCTCCTTGGGTCCGGGCCCAATGTCCAGAACAAAAAGTAATTAAGAAGAGGTAATAAAGATCAAATGAATTTAGTTTTATTTAGAGGGTTGGTATGTTTCACGTTGAAAGAGGCATAAATGATAAATGGTTGTGTTTGGAGGGTTTGACTCGTCGGTTTTAAGCTTTGGTCACACGCTTGGGAAGCAAACCCTAGGTCAAGGAACAGACAAAAGGTGGTTCAAACCGAGGGTTAGATTTTTGGGAGCTTCACTGAATTTGGAGTCCCAAGTTTGGCATTTGACTCACTGAACCTTTCCCATTAATTAGTGGTACGGCACTTGCCACCCAACCACGAGACATATTTGGTAAACTTTACTGTAAAATATGTCATAATCTATGATTCTATTAGTATTATCAAAGTTAGTGGCAGCCCATGAATCAAATTTACACCATTTTTCACTTCCATTGTTGAAAACTATACCATTTCGTTCTACCAAAAGCAAGAAATTGAGAAATCCCATAATTATTTTCTATTCCCAAAGCCTTCAAAACTAGACGAAATTGCCTTTCACGCGTGCTATTACCATAACGCCCCTGTCAAACCCCACAGGCCACAACAATAGAACACTTATATTTATAAATAAATATAGTATTGTGTATTAGAAAAATTGGTAGTCTTGTAAAATGGAGCACACGAGACATCAATTATTAATAGCAGTAACAGAAATTAAATAGCCGGTTATGTCAAATAATTTGAGGCTCTTTTCTAATCTGTAATTTTCATTACTTGTTGGGAACTAGTAGAAGATTTTGCCCGTCAAAGTTCGCCTTTCTAATACGTTGCTTAAGACCTGATGATCTTATCCATATACACCTTGGGCTGAATGCAATAATTAGAGGAAAGATATGGCAGGCCAGGTGATAATCCTATTGGATTATGTTTCAACTATTTCCAACTGCTACATATCAGTGTAGTTCAAAGCCTATGAAAAGAACCAAGCCTACAAACACAAGTTAAAATTCAAACAAAATCACCTAAACCTTATCTGATACATAACTGCTATGTCTAAAGTCACTACCATTATTTTAAAAAAGTTGCATGAACAACAAACATTACCTAAACCCTAAAACAGTGTTATTAGAAATGGCGCTATAGTTACTCATTTACTCCAATAATCAAATACTAATAATAGTGTTCAAAAAATGGTAGATATTTTATTTCCTTTGGCCATAGAACAAGAGCAAAATGATTATAAAGTGTTAAAAAATTTATGACTAGAAGAAGCTAAGTTATAAGTGTGAGTATGAAGAGTAGTGAAGAGCTGAAAACTAAGAAGGTCAAATAAGGGCGAAGTCAGAAGCATCATGCATGTATTGCAATAGTGATAAATTTGAGGAAACTCTGAAATTAAGAGAGATACATTGGTGGCAATAAACAACAAATGTTGTGATTTAGAGGAATAAAAAAATGTTGCTAAAATAGTAAAAGCGGTCCCCTACTCAACCACATTAGATTTTGATTACAAGTCCGCTTTTAATTCTATCTCTTGTTGTTATCTGAAATTTGACATTAAAAAGCTTATTATTAAACTGCTTGGACCTGACAAACCCAGTGGAATAGAAGCTCTGGGGAATGGAATAGAAACGGGATTTTCGGATTCTGAGAACCCCTGCAATAATATAATCCAGAGTTGGTCTAACTGGAATTCGCTGTTGAATTATATATTGGAGCTTTGTTTGGGAATCAGCTTCTGGTCCACGTTTCCAAATGATATTTCAAAGTTTCAGACCACCCTGCTAATGCATATATAATTTTATTATTTTTCCTTGGAACTTTGCTTTGTCTTGGCCTCTAGCGGATAGACTCAACACTTTCATCACATTACTAATTAATATGTGACTTATTATCAATAATGTTATTATTCATACTAATATTAAAATTAGTATCTATACTACACGTACGCTTTTAAATTCTAAAGTAGAAAAAGAAGAATTATTAATCTATACCTATATATATAAAATGATGAAACTTGGCTTAATAATTTTAAAATATATAAAACTAATAATATTAGTGTGTAAATAAAGAGCAATGTTTTTAGTGTTAAAAATTAAATAGTATAAGATGGGAATCCCCAGATGGTATTGAGATTCCAGCTTTTGGGTGATAGTGGTACTTTGCAGTTTGCATTCATAATCATATATGAAAATGTGAATTAATTTCTAATTAAGTTGGTAGTTGATCTCTTTTTAAGAGCTTGAGGAACGGCATCGTCGCAAAACACATACACGCTCCTTTAAGAATTCAATTAAGACTTAAAGAGTCACCACAAAAGACGGCTGAACCTTCGGGTGTAAGATCCCTTCTCACCAAGCATATAATCACTTCCAATTTCGTTTCTTGAGTGAACTTCACTACTTCATCAACGCTCTTCTTCTTCTCTCTGTCTATTTATTTATTATTATTATTACTAGCTAGCTAGGGTTTTCTTGTTTCACAGCTTAGCTTAGATTCTTCTATATATCCACCTCTTTCAACTCTACTCCTTTCTTGTTTCTTTTCATCACCTTGTTCATCATCATGGAGGAGAGAAACGATAGCGCAGCTGAGAAACTTGATGAGATCATGTTACCAGGTTTCAGGTTCCATCCAACTGATGAGGAGCTTGTTGGTTTCTATCTTAAGAGAAAGATTCAGCAAATGCCTCTCTCCATTGAGCTCATCAAGCAACTTGATATCTATAAGTATGATCCCTGGGATCTTCCAAGTAAGTATCTATCAATCAACTTACTTAATTAATTAGATCTTTGATGAAGTAAGCTAAGGCAGCAAGTAAGTAACTATTTAAGAAATGCAGAGGTGGCAGGTACAGGAGAGAAAGAGTGGTATTTCTACTGTCCAAGAGACAGAAAATACAGGAACAGTGCAAGGCCAAATAGAGTAACTGGAGCTGGCTTCTGGAAAGCTACAGGGACTGACAGGCCTATATACTCCTCAGAGGGTTCAAAGTGCATTGGCCTCAAGAAGTCTTTGGTCTTCTACAAAGGCAGAGCTGCCAAAGGTGTTAAAACTGATTGGATGATGCATGAGTTCAGGCTCCCTTCTCTTTTAGACTCTTCTTCTTCTCCTCCAAAGAAGTACTTGGACAAGACCACCATTCCTCCTAATGTGAGTAGTCTTCTTAACATCTATCTATATATATATATATATGTGTTTGTTTTATAAAATATATGATACAAAATATAATATGGTAACTTGAATGTGCAGGACTCTTGGGCAATCTGCAGAATATTCAAGAAAACCAATGCTACAGCTCAAAGAGCACTCTCTCACTCTTGGGTTTCTTCTTCTACCTTACCTGAAAAAACAACAACCACTCATGATCACATGATAACCAATGATAGAGATCACACATTCCAGTTTTGTTCATCCAACATGATGCCAACATTAATGGCAGCAAAGAAAACTAGCAGCTTCATGAGCCAGTTTTGCACTAACTACAGCACTGACACACAAATCCATCAAGATGCTGCATCATCTTATAAACCCTTTATTAATATTAATCCATTGCTTTACAAACACTTTGATCATCATCATCAATTACCACCCATTATTTCAAATGGAGATCTTATCAGCAATAACGGTGGTTTAATACCCTCTTGTACTAATAATACTCCACTTGAAAATAGTACTGAAAAACCTACTATGGATTTTTCTTCATTGTTGCTGAACATGTCATCTTCTGTTCTTGGAGATTTCGGTGGAAAGACATCATCATCATCATCTTCGTCACAAGAGGGTACAGCAACAACAATGACAAGTAGTAGCTTCGCTGGTGGTGGAATGCAAGAGCACTACTCAACAATACCATTACTGCGCGAGATGCATCAAGGAAACAATAACAACAACAATGTGTGTAGTGGTGGTGAAGAGCAAGAGTTGGAGAAAGTAGGATCCATTGTTGGGTTTCCATTCATGAATATGGGGGATGCATGGAAGTCAAATATGCTTTGGGATACTTCCTCTTGTCCCTTGTGATATGTGCCTGCTTCAGCTTTACTTCATTAATTAGTATTATTCCACAACCAATAGTATACTTAATCCGGTTTATTAGGTAGTCAAAATTAGCTAGAAGCCATTGTTTTTATAGCTTCTAATAATTAGGTAGAAGTCTCTGACTTTTCTTTTTAACTTAGATTTATGTTCATTTTATCTCTTATTAGCATGTAGACTCTTTTGTTAGGAGTTTAGAGTACCTTTTTCCCCTAGTATATGAGTTTAGGATTTTGTATTCTAAACAGGGATCAAATGTCAACCTGAATGTTTGTGGAATATAATTTTGAAAAACAAATTCAAATTAAGACGCACGAGCTAAGGCAAAATAATGCTTGATTGGTTATTAGTCCCTTGGGAATCACGTACGTAGGTGCAAGGCAACATATCAACCAAAACGCGATGATAATACAGGAATGAAAAGAAAATCAAGAACTAATAAGAATGTCACTCATAATCAACTAAAGAATTAATTTTTAAATTTTAAGAATTAAATTGATTCACCGTTTAACTTAAATAAAAATTTAAACAAGCTAACACGTTCTGAGAATTAGGGTAACCTAATCCTTAGGTGGGCTTAAGGCCCATTATATTTGGTCTGTTCAGGTTCAACCAAGCAGAATGCTGGCCCATTATTAACATTGGAGTGTTGTTATAAGGCCATTTTGCTTCTCTTGTCTGTTTCTGCTCATAAATATTTCATAATCACGCTCCCCTCACTCTGCACTTCCTTTCTAGTTTGTCGCTGCCTCGCTACACTCTGAACATCTCCGCTTCTCGCCTCTGCTTTTATCTTTTTCATTTGAATCTTTATTAGATCTTTAAGACTAATTCATTTTAAGTACGGATATACAATCCTCATAAGTCATGAATCAACGGGAGATTTTGCAAATAATCAATTCACAAGGAAGAGAGAAAACAAAAAATCTTAGTACGTGGAAACATTTATTAATATTATATATTCAATTAGAATAGCCATAAATAAATACAATTGATAGAGCAAATAAAATAAAATAAAGATGCATATTATTTATATTAAGCCATTCAAGAAAGGGACACCGGTTTGAGGCAACCATATTTCCCCCCGCAAGAAATTAGACACCGTGAAATTAGCAGCATCCGTTGGGCCAATAACATGATAGCCAGGCCACAAAACTCGGCCTAAAGTGCTTGAACCTCTTCCGGAATTGTTATGCTCAGCGTAATACAAGGTATTCAGAGCAAAACTTCCACTCCAATCATGCCATCCAGCAGGATCAACAAAACCATCCAAAAAAGATTCCATGAAAACCGTCCTGGAGTATTGCTTCCAGGGCCTACCAAGGTACGTCTTCACAGCACCAACAAGAGGTGCTAAATCGTCAGCAGGTCTCACCGTTGCGTTGTGTATGGACATTCCAGTGTTCTGGTTCGGATTGGTTCTTCCTTGTGCGGTAATTGTGTTGAACTGGCCTGTCATAGGGAGGCGGGGGAAGATGTTGCAGTTTTGGAACACTACGGCGGCGTTTCCGAAAATAAAATCAACGGTGCCATAAATGTCGCAGTCGCTGTAGAATTGACGCATGGAATGGGTGTAGAGTGTGTCTTGGTAGCCTTCAAAGCTGCACATGTAGAAGGCTGACAAGTCGGCTCCACTTCTAAGGGCTACTGCTTGGTGCTTGCTTGGCCCTGCTGTGTTCCTGAATGTTATGTTTACTGCTACAAAACCTTCTCCTACCACAGCTGCATGCAACACCATTCAATATTTAATTATGATAAGAATGGGTAACCAAGAAAAAACATTCAACAATCATCAGTCAACTTTATGTATTTCTACAAACAGAATATCCGAAACGAATTGTTGCTTACAAAAGGTTGCTGAATTGAAGGTTGTAAAGCCATCGACAACATTGTGATCTCCGGTGATGATTGTGTGGTTAATTCCATCTCCAACAAGCATCAAGTGCTTCTTGTTCTTGGCAATGGAGACGTACTCTTCATACACACCTTCCTTGATGAAAACAATGAAGTAGCCATCACTGGCAGCCGAGTTATTTGGGGAAGCAGCAATTGCTTCGTTGATGGTGGTGAAGTTTCCGCTTCCGTCCTTGCTAACAACCAACATGTCTCTTACATTTACGGTATCCTATTTAATTTTATTTGCACAAATACAATTATTAGAGGTAATAAGTCTCTTTTTTATATGCTAAGTAAAATAATGAAATATTTGAGCATCATATATACTCACCGTCTGAAGCAGTTTCCTCCAGTGGTGGTTGCCGTGGTGGCCGTGGTTGCCTCTACTCGAATCATACATGTCACGTAATCGTTTTGGCATCTTATACTGTGAACGACCATTGTGTTTCCATGAATGTTTGATTTTCTTGTCAGGAGCCCAACCCCTCTTGAACAAACACAAGGACATGCTATGGAGCCTGGTATCATTAGAGAGCATAGAGGAAACAAAACTCTTCACACTTTCATCGGAAGCTGTGCTTTCAAGACCTTCCAGACATGTTTGTTGATTCGTCAGAGTGGCACTCAGCTGTGTCACAATGTCTTCAGCATGAGAAGATTGAAGGACAGTGCTGGATTTATTAACCGTCTCTTGTGTGGTGTACAAGAAATCATAGTTAAGTTGAGCAAGGAATCTGCAATCTTGGAGGGCTCGAATGGTGTTTTGATCGTACTCATAATCATCGTGGAGATATGAGTCCATTAAATTCAAGAAGGTGAGTGATTGTGACACTGATTTTTCGACGCATATTCGACCGTAGTCGTAAGCGTTGCCGTATTGGTTTGCAAGGAGGGTTTTGCAATAAGGAGGGTCTTCTGTGGAGTCACAAAATGTTTCTGGTGGAACATTATTGTTGTAATAATAATGTTTAGCCATGGACAAAGAGGGAAACAAAGAAGAAAGCATTACAACAAAGAGGGTAAGAGAACAATGCATGTTCTTGAAAGCCATTGTTGGATATATAGTCATGCATCTTGGACCTGTTTATATAGATTGTGAGTCTTGAATGGTGAATTAATTACTTATTGGAAGTCAACTAAATTTGGTTACTTAAGGTTGATATGTGTGGCTACCACCGCGAAGTTAGTCAATATTATTCCAATAAATCAACGGGAAATTATTTAATTAATAGTCTTGGAATATAATCATATGAACTTTCATTAAATTTGCTATATAATTGCCATGTATTGAAATATTCCCTTGGATCGGATTACATTACTTTGTTTATAAGTTCTGAAACTTTTTGGACTATGTTCATTTGTTCAAATTGCTTCAGGGACTATTGTTTGGTGGCATCGCATATTTGATGTATTTCTAATTCTACATCTTGTGTACGTCTATTGAACATACACACGCATCGTGTTATTAAAGGTAGTGTGCCACTGTGGCATCAACTTTTTGTTTTTGGTCATGGCAAGTACATATTTTTTTTGGTATTGGGGAAGTACATTTATTTACTGGTTAAAAAGTAAAAACAGATTTTTGGGCAGGGGCCCAGTTACATATTTTCTCTATCTACATACACGCTGCGAATATAATTTTTACTGGTAAAAAATATTGGATGGGCTTGGGCCCAATTATATATTATCTCGATGTAGTATCTACATTAAACCATTACCCAGGACCAAAAAAAAACCAATACAAAAAAAAAATCTATATTAAGCACTTGCAATATACAAAATCAACTGAAACCCATATAAATCCAAGACCCTGTCCCAACAAAAATAATAATTTAGGCCAACTCTATTACATGTCCAAAAATTTTCTATTAAAAAAAATAAAGTTGCTTGACATATCAATACTTTAAATATTTTAAACCAGTAAAAAATTGCCATGCAGAATATAATTATCCATGTCAATTTTTATTTATCCCAATCAGCAATATCTATTTCATTTATTTTAAAAATAATTATTTATTATTGTGCATACTAAAATAATCTTATACTGTTGATTGGTGAATAATCTTTTATCATTTTCCACAAAACTCAAGTTGGATTAGAAGTTTATACATTGTAGATCATATTTATAACCTTATTGTTGTTCATAATAGATATTAAATTGATAGAAATTAACTTTTTATAATGTGATAAAAATGTGCAAGTGATGTACTTAAAATGAAACCAGTGTCATTTGAAGTATCGGATTCTAGTTTCATATTTCATCATCATACAAGCAATTCATTTTTATAACTGTTAAGCTCTCTGTAGTTATATTTAAAGTATTAATAACTTGCTGCATTGGATAAGTTGGCTGCAACCCCATTAGAAACAAGATCATATACGATTCCAAAAAGTTTGGTTTAACATTTCAGTTAGTAGTCAAAATTGGTGCATTAGCAAGAAGCCTATACACTAAGAGATATAGTAAGTACATGAGTCCAATCTCTATAAAATTTCTACAAAATTAGGAGATCTAAAAATACATGCCAGTGGGAAAAAAACATTGGCAGAATCAGCATGGAAAAAGCAGAAAATAAGGCTCCACTTGGATCTTCCTACCAACAAAGTTGATCCTATTTAGCTTTTCACTACACCATACTAACTGATCTTTTCTCAGTCTTTTCATGTTCACCACCCTAGAAATCAATCTCAACCCCACCTGAGCTAGAAACTGCTCATGATCCACTCGAATTTGATCCTCATTATTCTGCTTCTGGAACTTCCTCACTATGCAACTCCCACTTCTCACTATGTCCTTGAGCTTCTTCTCCTTCTGCAACAACAATAAATCTCATTAGAATACACATATAGTCTCATGTGATATTCTCTCTATAAATATAGAACATTGGTATAAGGAAAGTAAACCTTTTGCAATTGGACTCTAATGTCCACAAGGAGATCTGAAATTTCTGGATCACTAACATCATTTCCAATTCTTTTCTTAGAAATTTTAGGTATCACATTCTCATAATCTTTGTCTGCTCGAACAAACTCCCAGAAAACCTGCATTGATTCCTTGATGATCTCCAGTAACTTGCCACTTGCAATTGCATCCTCTTCTTCACCCCACTTGGTTATTTTCTTGTCCTTCCTATTATCATCTGCAAAGCAATCACAATTATTAGAATTAAGGCTATGTCTAATAAGAATCACAATGCAAAGGACAATAACTAGTGCCTTTTTGTTCACCTTTAATGGCAGGAATTTGGAGAAGGTTGCGAAGGATGCAGCGGTTCTTGACGTAGTTCTTGATCCTAGGGCCTTGAAATGGTTCATTCTCTATGAATCTTTGGATGAGGACTTGAAAGAGCTGAAACTCACCAGCAACTAGATTGTACCTGCGAGGCCATGGTGAATCATGTTGTTGAAGCTCCTTAGCTTTGTTGTGCTGCCAACAAAGGATCTCCCAGGTGAGACAAATTTGACCAACATACACCAATTC
Organism: Stylosanthes scabra; assembly: GCA_036250425.1. NCBI lineage: Eukaryota > Viridiplantae > Streptophyta > Magnoliopsida > Fabales > Fabaceae > Stylosanthes > Stylosanthes scabra. Next base: position 24,130 of record JASCZI010030349.1, read on the forward strand.
CAAGTCTCTATCAAGTTCGTGAACAAACTTCAACATTGGGTCTGATGTTTGCTTTTCTGCTTTGCGTGGCCACAAATTCTGAGTCACAAAAGCCTTGCCACCTTGGCCACTAGATTTTGCCATTATAAATACCTTTGGAGGGTCCTTTAGCTGAAGAAGACCTAGAATTAACGGTAAAGTATGTAATTTGGTTACTAATGACAAAGATAAAACAAGATTATTGTTTATGGAATTAGTTTTTTCTAAAGTAGACTATGTCAAATGCTGAAAAGTAATGTGTGAAAGTTAGGACTTAGGACATTTCTTAATTATTGAATGTTTCACGTTAATAATATATAGAATCTGCAGTGACATTGTAACGTAGCAAATGTACAAAGTAGACTTATGAAAAGAATGGTAATGAGAGAATGGCGTTGAAATCTTATGACGTGGACTTGTCACTTTCTCTGACTTTCTGGTTAAAAATCAAACAACATGCAAAAGAAGCTTTATGTGCAGAAAATTAGCCTAATAATAATCTGAAAAGAACACAGAATTAAAGCAAAATTTAAAGGTTGTATGTGACAAACAAACAGAAAGATTAAGAAACTGAAGTTATAATCTAACCAATTGCATGCATGGTTTGGTCATTCAAGACATCGAGTTTGCGCATCTTCTCTGCATAGCTCTTATAAACCTTGTGAATTTGAAGAATGTGATCCTTGAATTCCACCTTCTTGTCTTCAATCTTGAGCGGTTTTAGATCTTCAACAACTTTTGATGGAGACTCAGTTTTTTCTTCTTCCTCCTCCCCCTCCTCTTCTAAAATAGTGGCAAGTCCTCCTTGTTTGGCGATTCGCATTTCCATTTTCAGTTGTTGCAACAACTCATCATCGTCGTCTTCTTCTTCGTCTTCATCTTCCCAGTCCAAGTCGTCTTCATCGTCCTCGTCTTCTTCTTCGAAATCTGGTTCATCCAAATTATCTTCCTCCATGGTTTCTTCTGAACCTTGAAGAGAATCATCAAGGAAAAGTGAATCGGAAGCGGAAGAAGTTCTCTGTTCTTGAACAGATTCTTCTTGTTCTTGTTCCTGTTCTGGTTCTGGTTGAGCAAATGCATCAGCAGAAGCACTCGGATCGACATAAAACTCGCGGAAACTAAAGGTCAAGGCAGTTGGTTCTTCAACGAAAACACTGATATCTCTTGTTGCCATGGATTCATACTTGCTTGTGGTTGTAAAAGAGTCACCACAGTCATGAACCTTGGAAACAGAGTACTCTGTTTCACTCTCACTTAATTTCTTAGCATCTTCATCAGATCCTTCTTTTTCTCCTTCACTTTCCTCAAAACCTCCATCAGTTTTTTCAGGGACTTTCTCCTTCAAAGCAGAAGAGCATTCTTCCTCTGATTCAGCAATTTTTTTGTCACTCTGAACATCAGAGAAAAAAGTAGTAGCTTCCACAGAAACAGAGCACTCTGTTTCACCTTCTATTTCTTCGCCACTTGGAAACATCAAATTAACAAGCTTTTCTGCAAAGCCATCAATCTCATAATAATCTTCAGATTCATTCCTTTTAGTTTCATCAGCAACCTCAATTTTGCTTTCTTCAATCTGAAACCTGAGAGAAAAACAAAACATTACACTTTTTTATTTCTAAATAAAAAGAAGGATCTAGATACTAAGAACACTGATGGAAAAATCGATGAAACCTGAATATGTATCTGAGTATGAACAGCAATGAAGAAAGCACATAGTTGGAGAAGAAAATCCAGAGAGAATCCAAAGGCCAAAGCATGTTTCCATGCAGAACTGAGATGGAATCAATGTATGATTTGAGGAAAGCAAGGTTCTTGGCACCCATCAACCACCCTTGAAAAAGCTTCCCTTGGCATTAATTTTTGTCAGAAATTTGAAACCAAGTGAAGCAGACACCACTAGTATGGAAAAGATTGAAGCAGTGGTCTGCACCAATCAAAAGATTCATAGTGAGGTAGCAGCAAGTGAAGTCTGGGCTCAACAAGTTTAGAACAAAATCAATCAAATGGCAGAATAATATCTAAGAGGGCATAGCATAGCATAATAATAATTTTGATGTAGGACCAAAAATGCCGTATATTTTGTTCTAAGGAAAGAAAGCAACGTATAAAGAAGAATTTAATTTGATTTGGTCAATTGGGTTTCTCGGTACGAACGGTTGATAGTTTGTAACAGTGTTAATTAATGATGGTACCTTGCTATTCTATGTGGTTGACACGTGTCATGGGGTATGACGCTTCGGTGAGTGTACGGCTTTGGGACTAAAGTTTGGTTATGGCGCATTTTTGTGCCTTGATAATATCTCCATCTTCTTCTTCTTCTTTCTTTTATGTTTTCTTCCTTTGGACTTAGTCGGTGCTGCTCTTTGGATTCCTTGGGTCAACTCTATGTTTTTGTTCTTCTTTATCAGGTTGAAAATTGAAATGGTCAGGTATTCTATTATTATTAGTCCTAGAATCAAATTCAAAAATTTGCCCCACTCTAATTATTTAGATAGGAATTTGATTTTTGGCAGTGTGCATCAAAGCCTAGCTATTTTATCTCTTTAAAAATTAAATAAAATGATAAACACAAATCTGAAATCTCGAAATCATTTCATGATCAATCAAAGTAGATAAACTGTTGTTTGGTTTAATTTCATTAAAACAAAAATAAACTTTAAAAGTCGCTCATTTGATGAAATAAGTCATACAAATTTTGTTTACATTGCCACCAAACAATTTAGACCAAATGCATTGCAAAAGTAGTAACTTTTTCATAACAGTTTTATCTCAATGATCCAATCATCTGGCTATAATTGAATAAAATGTGATTTGGATGATTTCTTCTCTTTATCTCCAGCTAAGAACTTTAAAAAGTTAAAAATTAAACTATCACCGCCCTTTAATTTGTTACTCTTATATATATGACTTTGATTTTATTATCACATGTTAATGTTAAGATATGTCCTAAAAGTTTTGCTTAATTCTTGGCACAATAAGGACCCAACTCCTCAAATTTACTCAATCACAAAATTTATGGGAGAAATCAAGCCATATTAATTAAAAGGTTAATTCAATTACTTACTTGAGATGAGTGCAAAGCTTGCAAGGAGACTCATAGCCATAGGTTCTCAGTATAGCCATCTTTTATTCTTTCGCCATTAATGTTAGCCAAGAAGAGCAGCAAAATTAAATGTATATGGACCCTTTAGCTTGATCTTTCAAATCAAAAGCTTAATATTTGAATCACAATAATATTTCATCCTTAAAGAAAGAAAAGGTGAGATTGCTGTTGCCATTGTAGGCATGCTGCATGCATTTAAATGAAGCACCTTATTGTGCATCGAAGAGGCCAGTAGTATAGTACAAGAGTTGTCCCTATTCATGTCATAGAAGACAATAATAATTTCTTTAACAATGAATCTTGGAATCTAGCAGCGTCTCTGTATATACACAAAAAGTTAGCCCAAAATTTTATTAACAATGACAAGTATGTTGTCTACTTTTATATTGTAAAAACAAGACTTAGTAATACAGTATAGTACATATCAAGGTATTGGATTCTTTTTTTTAGTACACCTTAAATCTCATATCATCACTAAAAAAAATAACAAAAATCCTTTACTTATGCACGAGACGAAAGGGGAAATCACTTTATTATTATTATTAACGTTAATATGGGCAATTATGATTCAATTTGTTCAGAATCAAAGCAACCGTGGGCCTATTACGCAGAAGATGTGACATTACACTTGTTACAAAGAAATAGCTCTTTGTGGCGTGACAACATCACCAAAAGAAATTAATTAAAATCTTAATGACAAAGTTCGTTCCACCTATATAATATACAGCATATACAGTTCAGCTACATTTTTATTATGATTCCTGTTTAATTTTCTCTATTTCTATTATGAGGACATACTTTAGAGCGTAGAAAAATACGAGTGATAGATAGAATTTGGTGAAAGCAAGAAATTTAGGGAATGATAGGCTGATAGAGCTATTGTGATACATAAATATATACAATATTAGGCTGTTAAGCACAATTGTTCATAGAATATATCACTAATGTTTTCTCTTTTGCCATATTAGAACTCAAAGTCAATAACTAATTAAAAACAGAATCACCTACCACCTCCATATGGCCATGAAGGAAATGGGTCCATACCGAACGATTTTGGAGTTGTTTTATATGGCAATATATGACATGATTTAATTAATAATTGTGCTATGCCTGTGCATGCCGTCTTTCATTCATTTCCTCATCTAAACTTTGGACGGTTTTCTGGCAGGTGGTAGTGCGTGTCATTTTCATACCATAACCCATATCAAACACGTATATATTTAATTTATGGCCTTAATAAATATTTTTAATATAAGAAAGATATGCGCGTATTATTTATTCTTAATTAAGAAAACTATATACGAGTTAAATCATGGATCATCAAAATGATTTGACGTGGAAATCCAATCTACAATGTGTTTGTTTAAATTAGCCACATGGCCACATTATTGGCGTCATTGTTGGACATGGAATATGAATATGATGAATGAAAGCCACAATTTTGAATATGAATACACACACGTATACATGTATTCGTTTGTTTATGTAGTGAGGATAGTTTGATGTGTCAAAGGGACGAACAAGTTTAGTTACGCTTACGCCTCCATACAAGATTTTGGTATAGTTAAACTGAAATGTCGTTATAACGAATGGGTCAAATACATTAGATTAGAATCCCATTATTTTCCCATGTCTCATCTAGAATCTATAACGCGTGGATTAAGAAAATTAAATAACACCTATTCTAGAAAAAGTAGCAATGTAGACCAAATGAAATAACAGAAATTAACGGACACTCATCAATGTTTTTTAAATCAGATATTGGGCTTTGAGCCCTTCTTCTATTGGACCGAAACCAGGTCCAGAACTTCCAAAATGCATTATTGGGCCTCTTTAAATTTTATCTTCACGTCTGAGCTCTGAAATCTTTGTCCAAAAAAAAAAAAAGAACTCTGAAGACTGAACTCTATGCCTGATATTGACCCCCACACCTTAACTTGCCACGCCTGCGGCAACCTCGGCCTTGTCGACGGCGAAGATGGCTTCTTCTACTGCAACCGCTGCGGTTCCCGCTCCGAGGATGTCGTCGACACCGCCCTCGAAGAAAACGATTTCTACAAAAGCGGCGGCGCCTCCGCTCGCATATACCTCGCCAGCCAGCACCGCCAACGCACCTCCACCGTCGCAATCAAAGCGGAGCCAATCTCCCAGTACGACTCACAGTCGGTCCTCCTCCGAAACCTCGGCTTGGACGACGAAGACGACCAAACCCCTCGCCGGAACTACGCAAGCGAGGTGAAGAGAGAGGAGGAGAGTTACGCTCCGCTTTTCGGCGATATTGAATCTGTTCCAGAGGATTTTGGTGACGTGGGTGGCGCCAATGTTCCGAGCCTTGAGGATTACCAGAATGAAATTAGGATGAGGTACGTGTTAGGGTTGCAGATTATGGTTCAGCTTCAATGTGAGGCGTTGGTTAAGGAGTTCAAGGTTACGCCTTTGATTTGCGGCTTGATGCAGCCCATTTGGTTGAGATTCGTCTTCGGAACTGGTATTTTCAACGATGATTGGGGTGATAAAGTTATCCAAGACTCTGAGATGCAGCATGAAGAAGGTTCCCAATACTATCAACCTTCACTTCTACTTTTGCATCTTTAACCCTTTTTTGTGCACCGTAGGTGTTTGATTATTTGCTAACTTAATGACCTTTGATTTTGCATCTATGTTCATCAAGATTTTCAATATTTGGTATATACTCAATTCGGCACTCATTAAGCTTGAAGTTAGTTGATTTTTAATTATTGTTATCATAACAATAGGACGAAAGCATTGCCTTGATGATGTCTTATACACTTAGTGTTTAGGAAGGTTTCTGATTGTTTCTAGTGCACGGAAGATACTTTTTCTTTCTAAAGCTTTTTTTTTTTTTTTTGGTGTCATCCATGTCTTGTAATTCCTTGAGTTTATTTCTGCCTTGGTTTCAGAAGAACCTGAAGATAATAAGACACGGGCTAAACACAGCGAGGAAGCGCGCAATGCATATGGCCAGCGGGTCGTGATGATATGGTTCAGGGCCTTAAAGAAAAGGATTCCTCCATCCTGTACTCTTGCTGTTTCTTTTCTGGCATGCCATCTTGCAAGGGAACCTGTCCTGCCACCTGACTTAATCAAGGGGACACTGGAAGGAACAATTCCATATATTTCTGCATTTGTTGAAATTGAAAGGCGTCTTGGACGTGCATCAACTGCGTGTCCTATTAGTTCAAGTGTGATGTTCAAGCCTCAGCGAGTTCTTACGGTGCTGAAGCTAGAAACATTTGCGGCATCAATTGCTCAGTTCATAGGCTTGGAGTTACCTCCAGTGAATTTCTTTGGAATAGCACGTCGGTATCTTCAGAGATTATCTCTTCCTACTGAAAAGATTCTTCCTCATGTATGCCGCATATATGAATGGGCCATGCCTTCAGAATTGTGGTTATCCTTATCCGAAAAACATTTCAGGCTACCTATTCATGTTGGTGTGATGTCAATTCTGGTTGTATCAATAAGAATGTTGTATAACATAAACGGCTCAGGAGAATGGGAGAAAAGTTTGTCCAACAAAGGTAATACCAAAGACAACAGAGAGAAGGGTACTGCTTTTTCTTCCCGCAATACACCTAATTCTGGTGAAGATGGTTTGGATAAAGACAAATTGAAACAACAGGAACATGAATTGGACACTTCTGGACTTCTCCAACACCTTGAAGCAATATATAATGATCTTGCAGATACCCAAGGTGCCTTTTATTTACTTACATGACTTCTTTTCCTCCTATTTTGGCAACAGTTAAAAGACTGGCTAACATCCAAAATTTATTGACAGAGTATTCAAAAGACCTGTCAACATATCTCAAACACTGTAGGGATGTTGTCTTTGCTGGGTCAGAGGCATCGTATGGGAATTACGAGGAAGAAAAGATGATAGAATACTTATGGAACTTTTATCAGAATGAAAAGGTGATTCAAATCTTGATTGAGTTATATAATTGGCACACACAAGCTTTAGAATTAGAATATGCTGTAATCACTGTCGAGTGTCAACTTCTTTCTTCTTTCCCGGGCTGCATCAAGATGGCAGTTGCCCCTGTGGTCATGATCTTATGTTTTTGGGACATGAGCATTGCCTGTGGACTTCGATTATTCTCACATTTTTGTTTTCATCAAATGCGAGTATATTTGTCATCTCGTGTCTATCTGCCATGTAATGTGAAGTTTTTGAATTGCTTGTTCTTGCTTGCTAGCTACATTGTGAATAATTCATTCTAAAATAAGTTCTTTTTCAATGATATTTTGTATTTCAGGAGACTAAGCCTTCAGAACATGGAGAGCAATCTAACAGTTCTCTTAATCAAACAAGGGCAAAGGATGATGCATCGGTTGGTACAACATCTGGGAGGGAGAGGACAAGTAAAGAACATTCCAGTCAGCCATCTCATGAGGATGGCACCAGCCTTGGAAATAATTTGCCTGAAAATGTGGATAATGATGATAGTGACAATGACAAGGACGATGATTCCTCAGAGAGTTTTAGAGAGAGTGATGAGTCAGATTCCCAGAGTTCCGAAAAACCTCATGTGAAGGAAGCCATTGCTGGGATGAAGTTAGACATGGAGGAGAACAGATTCTACTATATTCCACCAATTTCCAGTAAGAAAAGACGACATGATTATCTTCACTATGTGAGAAAGATAGATAAAGGTGCCTTGGAATATGTTGCTCATGCTGATTACTACATCTTGCTTCGGGCTTGTGCTAGGGTGGCACAAGTTGATGTTCGGATTATGCATGTTGGCGTGTTGAAGCTCGAAAGAAGACTTGCTTGGTTAGAGGAACAGATTGACGAATGCTTGCAGTTCAAACCTGAGAAAATTTCTTGCAAGTTCTGCAGTGATGTAGCCCCTGAAAATGAATTTGATGATGTACCTGGCCTCTCAGATTTGAATATTTGAGAATTAATTATGCTTACACATTTTTATGATTTCAACATAACAGGATAAGATGCAAGTTTACTATGAATACCAAGGATCAGTGTAGATAAACTATGTACAATGTAGGGGTAATGTAGGGGTATTAAGTTAGAATGTTACTCCAAATTAAAGTGAGATTAGTCCATTAGTAATGAACTCTTTTTTTTTTTTGGGTGTCTTACAGGGAGGTTTAAGTTGTATTGGGTATGCTTCGATTTATAACCCTACGTTTTTTGGGGGGGTTCTTGATTTCTAAGTTCTAACTTCTAACCCTACTTAACATTTGGTCATTGTGCCATGTGACTAGGGCTACCTCCCTCAGAGCTCTATTTTTGTTTTCAAGGTACAATGTTAAAACAAAAAGGGCCTAAGAGAACAAATAAGTGCTATACTAATATATTATAGGAAGATTATTTGATAACGGTGGTATATCGATATTTTAGCACTTTCAGCCGTTGATCTTAATTATATATTAATTTTATAACTAAAATCAATCAAGATCAATGGCTATAAGCGTTAAAATGTCGGTATCCCATGATTTTCGCGGCATATCGGATAATTTTTCTATATTATATCCTCAAATTATAAATTATAATTTAATATTTGCCCATACCAATAGCACTCATTGGACTTGAGAGAATGTTCATTAGTGCTCCAAAGCAATGCGTGATCTGAGTTTCAGTTGAGGTCTTTATCTCCTTTTCTACATCTACCACTCTCACAGTCTCACCTATTCTAAACCTTTGACCAAAGGATTAGACCTACACCACCAAAATGTTATTTTACTACACTCAATAATGATAGTACGGCATTAACTTATTGTTTCCCCTTTTCATTTCAAGTACCACCCTAATTTTTTATATTATATTTTTGGGTGACATAAAGTAAGGGAAAAATTATATTCTTAGTAAAAAAGATTTCATTTTGTTTGTTAAAATATTTAACAACCGAGTCGTAGTTTGTACTTTTTGTTGCACGTGAGCTTGATTAATTAGTATTTAACTTCCCATTAACATGAAAATGGCCACATTGTTCCTTTGTTTGGCTTTACCTTACCTTTCATATATGATTACAACTGTAATATTACTTGTATCTTGTTTGTTGGTATTTGGCATATACTCTTTTGCAAGGTAATAACTACTTTTATATGAAGGTTTTTTATAACTTATTTTTGTGTTGAATTTTAACACTGATAAACAAAAAATAATATAAAATAAAACTCCTAGAAAGTAAAAATTTCTCATCATCCATTTCGTTTTCCACTGAGCGATTTTTGTTTGGGCTGGAGCTTATGTTATTTCTTCATTGAAATGGGCTACATTCATATACAAAAGAAACAAAACAAAACAAAATCAAATATCTGGTCCCCATATCATTTTTTTTCAAAGAAAGAAAAAAGAATAAGAATAAGAAGGAAGGAAAATCAAAAGAGAAAAGGAAAAAATAGACTAGGTCCACTAACAGCAACAAAGCTAGAAAAATAGCATTAATTCCTCAGTGGTCCATTCTATGGAAAAAATGTTATCTTATACCAACCTTAAAAGTAAAATTAACTGAGTGTCAAATAGTAAATTAATAAAACTATATAGAAATTTAAAAGAGACGATACCATGTGGCATAATCAGAATTTTTTAAGCATATCAAACTTACAACTGAATTCATCAATTATTAATTAAGGACTAATGTAGGTGGCTTTATGGATTATATAATAGGGGATATCATTTGCTGATTAAAAAGCAAAACAAGAAGCTAATGTGTTGGCAGTTGGCACCTAATCAATTTCCCCTCCTCCTCATCATAAACGTAATAATTTCGCTTTGAATAAAAAGAATTTGTATGAGTTTTTTTTCTCTTGAAGATTTCATTAATTAATACTTCAAAGTTGTAATGCAATTTGCTTAATTAATTAGGTGATCCAGAGTTCAATGTGAAATATTAATAAATTATTATGTGATCTTTTGCCTTTAAAATGAGATAAGCTTTATCTCATTCTAAGAATCTTCAATTAAATTTAAAAATGAAAAGGAAAACAACAAATCTTGCCGCATCATTGAACCAACCCGATATGGAAAGTTGGCAGATTTAGTTTTCAGCACTGCATCCGTTACTTTCTATTAATTAATCCAAGCATGCTGCTTGCCTTCTAAGCATAGACACATAAAACAAATTAAAATTAAAATATCAAATAATTACTGATCCATAAACATAAGCATGAATAAGTCTCATTCTCGGTAATCCAAAATGGCATAATCCTTGTTCCTTTCGTATAAAAAACAAAATACCACTAAAGCTTTCAAGAATATAACTAGGATAGGAAGAGACGAGCAAATTAAAAGGCATGGGTTAATGTCATTTTCCATACGATTAATGGACCTAAACATAAAACCAATTTTGGTTTTGCATCAAGTAAGAAGGCACATTAATAATTAAGAGTTATGCAGAAAACGCGTCACAAATAAAATGAAGATAAAAGATATGTATGTGTTTGGAAAAGTAGCAGATCCCCATCAATGCATAAAGACAAAAAATAGGGATAGCACCCCTAAACTAAAATTGAAGAAGGGTTTGTGTTGGAGAAAGCGGTATGGGCATTTTGGGAGGTGCATGCTTCAAGCAAAGTAGTAGTAGATGAAATTTATTTATTACACTACTGTGTCTCTCTGTACTACTAACTCCTAATCTTTCTAAATTACCCTATCTACCACCACCACAAGCTATGATCAAATTCATCTTAACATCATATTTAACTTGAGAGATTATATATGAACATACATAAAAATAATAAACATCATCATATATAAGACATTGTGATAACAGCTACTAACAATAACAATAATTAAGTGGATTATATGCTACTATAACCTTAGCCACATAGAAAGAAAGAAGGTAGTAGTAGTAGTAGTAATAAACAAAAATGATGAAGAAGATTAAGATGAGAGCCCATTGATGGGAACATGAGCAACAACATTGTTGACACTATTATTACTACTTCCATTCATATCTCCATTCTTATTATTATGATTAGTATCATCGCCACCGCCACCATTGATTTTTTGATCATGATTATTCTGATGACGAGGAAGTAGAAGAGATTCATTGAGGTTATTGTTGTTTCCAGCAGCATCAATAGGAGGAGGTTCGGAAGAAGAGGATCTCTTCTTGTTGAAAGTGTTCTTGTTATTGTGCATCCAAACCTTGAAGACGCCACGAGGGACACCGATGTCATTACAGAAGTCCTGGACAAGAGAATCATCACCTTTGTTGTTCATTCTCCAACCCAATTTCTCAGAGAATTTATACATCTTCTCCTTCTGTTCTTGGCTGAACTTGGTTCTGTACCTTTTGTTCTTACTACTATTATTATTATTATTGCCGCCACTGTTTGTGTTGAGAACAACGGGGGAGAAGTTGTTGAAGGAGTTTCTGTGAAGGTGATGGTGCTCCTGATCTGATGCAACTGCAGTAGAATACGCGTTCCCTAAAGCTAAGAGCATGTGCGGTGCCGAAGAGTGGTAAGAACCTGCTGCAGATGGTGGTGGTGGTGGTGGCACGTGTGAAAGTGGTGGAGGTGAAGAAGGGCTTGACATCGGGCTAGGGCTGTGGCTTGGGCTTGAGCTAAGGCTTGGGCTTGTACTTTGGCTCATGCCGCGATGAGGGAGTGGTTGAGGCGGTGGAGGTGGTGCTGCAGGGGTGGTGCCTGTGGAAGGGGAGTAGAAGCAGTTTAAAAAGGTGGAAGGCTCTGGAGGGTCACGGCGGTGGAAGTTGCGATGGCAGCCGCAGGCGGCGCACTTGAGGGAGCGAGGATCGGTGGGGTTGGTGGAGGAGGAAGGCATGAACTCTCCGCAACCGTCAAGTGCATGGCCACCTATGGTGGCGGCGTGGTTCTTGAGACATTCTTTGTAGGAAATGACCGCCATGGAGGGCGGCGGAGGCGTGGTGGTGGAGTGGTGGTTGTGTGTGGCGTTTGTTAAAGATAGTGACTTTAGGGTGTTGGTGTTGGTGGGTTGGGTTGGTGGTGGGGTTTTAGTATCTGAATCTAAGGTGTGGGTATTGTTGGAGGTCAAGTCCATGTCCAATCTTTTTTTATTTATATATATAGACAGAGAAACACAAAGATAGATAAAAATAAATTAAAAAAAAAAGAAAGAAAAAATGTGTTTTAGAAGAGACACGAAGAAAAAAAAAATTAAAACTTTAGAGCAATCTTTTTTATGAAGGGTGAATATATTGCAGGGTTGAAAGGGGAGGAGAAGAAACTAGAAAGAGAGAAGTAAAACAAGAGTAAAGGGGGGTTAAGGATTTTTTCTTTTCTGTTTCGGGGAAAATGATGATTATGGAGGGGGGAAAGGAGACGGAAGGGTGGTGGTGATGATGGTTATTATAATGAGAAGAAGTGATGACAATATCTGATGTTTTGTGAGGAGATAGAGGGATACAGCCATGTATTGTTAAAACAGATGGGAGGGTCCCAAAATCTCAACCACTAATGATTTGTGAAGAGAAAGAACAATTAAACATGATGCTTTTGGATGCAAATTTAAAGTAGAGAAGATCTAAATAAGCAGGGTTTTGGAAACATCTTTATGTGTTGTGTGAGTATATGGTTAGTGGAGATAATATAGGAGATTACAGTAATTATTGTTGCCAATTGGCATATGTAAAATTTCATTAAGTGTGCTAAATTGCATATTACTTGTCTTTTGGGTTTGGTTTCTCTTTCTCTCTGCTGCTCCTCTTACAATCACATGTGTTAGTTGGGTGCAATAAATTTGTCTGAAAATATTAGGCAAGAATATATTCGATGAGGTCACTGATTCACACAAGAACCAGTGTCTCTCCTGCAGATGTATGTGATCATTGTCCACGTGGTGCTCTTTTAGTGGATGCAATTTCATCTACTATTCATTTCTTTCTCAAAGTAATAATTTTTTTTTGTTTTGAAAAAGATAATACCGAAGATAATTATGAAATATTTATTTAATGAGGGATGAAAATAATTTAGTGGAAATTTGAAGAAGTCACATAAAAAATGTGTGTACCTTAGGAGTGTGACTAAATATGATATGTAGTACCAAAAGACAATTAGAGCCCAGCTGGCTCTGCTGGAATTTGGTTTCTTTCTCTGATAACATAACGCTTTGCTGCTCCTTCCCAACAAAAGCTTACCTCAATATATATTTCATTTGCTCACTCGCCTTATCAATTCTTTTCACTTTTCATGCAGATTCCAGACATTATTGTTTTGTACATAGCGTTTTATATATTAAAAAAAAAGTTTGAATTTTATGAAGCATGGGAGCAATCAGACTTGTACCATGTAAGTATGTTGTGTCCATTTTTAATATGATGGACATGATCCTATTTTTTTGGCACATGAATGTTCTACGGTAGTCTAACTTCATTCAATTTACTCCACATATAAATATATGTTGAAATGATTTAAATTAAAAGAGAAAAGTTTTTACATTATACCAAAACTCATGTCAAATAATATCATCCAATTTTATGAAAACAATAAGTAATGAATTTGTCCTCTTTATCACTGACATTATAACTTGATTTCAAATATATATTTTTAAAAAAATTGTAATTTGAATCTTTAAAAAAACAAGAGTCAAATAATGGTAATAAATAATAATTTAACTAATTAAAACGTTTGGAACATAAACTAAAAACAAAAAATAGGATCAATTGGCATTATTGCTATATATATGTGTGTGGTTTTACCCATGGTAGTAAAAGAAAAGATCATAAACCTGAGAGAAGAAAGTAATCATAAATATGTTTAGACAGAGGTAGCAAAGAATACACAAGTTAAGATAAGATGTACACAAAAAAGTTAGTATAAAGTAGTTGGTGTTGCACTATATTTGCACCAATTATGTTATTTCTTTGATCCACTTCTTATTAGCCAATATGGATATTGATGGAGTAGCACTCAACTCTCTATAGTGATTATGTGAGTAAGTAATAATCAGGAGATGGCTTGGCTTATCTTGATGATCATGAATCATGGATATGTAATATGTTAGTAGTAATTAAGTACTAGTGTTAGGCATTTTCCTCAGTTTGTTGTTGCGGCCGACAACGTGCCTAGAGATGAAAGGGACTTGTTTCGGAAATGTACCCAAAACCTTACTATCTTGCAATATTCATGCTTGTTTCCTCAGCTTTTGTCCTACCTCTCTCTTCACTCTTGTAATTAAAACTAGCTACCTTGGCTAATTAAATTAAAATTAGTGAATAATAATTCTTAGTTAGAAGGTGCTTTATACCAGTAGTCTATGTTTAACTAACCCTAGTAGGAAAATGAGATAGCAAAAGTACTGGTCACGGTGGCCGCATTAATCATTTTACTATTAATTAAAGCTGTTAGGTTATGATTTATGAGGCTTGCGTCCATGATGATGTTAAGAAATTACGTGATGTTAACTAATAATTTTTCTTTATTAATCTGCTTTAATTTCTTTCCAGTGGCAGCATCATGTATATATGTCTTAAAGCTGCTGCTTCCTTATTTTAATCAACAATAATTTATTTGCACCACCTTTGGACTATATTCCTAACAAATTATTTATTCTAATAATTTAAACTATAAAATAAATTCAAATAAATAATTATATATTCAAGGTACTTTTTCAAGCAATGATATCTTTTGAATTTAAAGCATGGGCATTAATTATTTCTGGCTTATATGCTTTTAAATTTTTTTCTTTTTGTGAGTAAAAGATCCAACTTTAAACCTTTTTTATTAGTTATAAAAACTTTAATATGTTCCTAATATTTAATATAAACTCATAGATGAAATACTTGAATAGCTATATATCTAATAATCTTACCAAATGACACATTTATTTTGAAATCCTAATCTTGTAAAGGCTTTTTTATTGGTAATGTGGTTGTTAATTTACTTAATAATAATATAATTAATATACATAATTCACGAACCGATGATTTCTGTAATTGTCAGATCATTTGTTGTAAATTCGTTTATACTACTCTTCATATAATCAACCCCTCAAATAATGAACAAATAAAACTATAACAAGAAAAAATCTGATGTGCTAGTTATTATTCGAAGAATATGCTTACATGTTTATCATGTGAACACAATTGAATTAAGTGTATATATGGCATTTCATGATTTTGGTGTGAAACTACTCTTATGGTGAAGATGTTTTTTACCCTTTTTTTTTTTTTAAATTAATTATTATGATTGTGTGCGTACCGTTATGAATTTAATTCGGGTACATTAAAATGTTTGAAATTTGTGTCGGTGATTTCACCAACCTTCCAATAATCGAACTCCTTAGAAGTTCCATGTAATAAGATTAATTAAAGACAATAGTCAACCTAGAGTAGATCCAGAAATGAAATTCAAATGGGCAAAATGCATAGAATTAAATTTGAAAAATTTGAAAATAGATATATTGATGGAGTTGATAGGTAAGTGCAGTGTGCCATACTTGTGACAGATATGTTTTTTTTTTTTTTTTTTGTCACCATTACATCTATGTATATATATATGCAAGAACCAAGAACCAACCTCATCAGTTACTTCTGAACCATGTATCCGTAACTGCTCCTTTCCGGGGGAGCCATAAGTCACGCCAACAAATATATATACTCTATCAATATTTTCTTCTCCACCCGAAAAAATTGCAACAAAATTAAATTTAACAAGAACTAATGTATAATGTATATCTGTGCATATGTAACAACTGATTTTCTGTATATATAAAGGGAAGATTTTTAAGTATACCCATATACGAGATCATAATTTATAACCGTTAATCTTAATTTATATATATTTTTATGTTTTTTTAAATTTAAATCAATGGTAAAAAAATTACCGTATACAGGTATACTTAAAATTTTTCTATACGAGGAAATAGTGTGATTATTGAGTATTTAATATGTGAAATTGTGAATAGAAATATGTTAATGGTGGGTATGTCCAGTGCGTGGTAAGTGGTAAATAGTAGTAAATGGTATGAAGAGAGTTAAAATTAAATGTTTTTTTTTTTGGGGGGAAGAGAAGAAGATAGATGAGAAAGGCATGGATGATTCAGTGTCCGACACAGTGGAGAGGCAGAGCCAAGTTTACCTCCTGAAACGAAACCTGAACGCCTTTTTTCATCATCAATGCTTTCTATTTAAAATTAAAAAGTTTCAATAAAATCCTTATATGGAAACTAAGACGAAATTAATCTTATTTTAAAATGGTTAAATTACAATTTCGTCCAAACATGTCAAATTGTTTTTTTTTTTTTTTTTTGGTTTCATCGAAAAATATCACACATTATAATTAACTAAATGGAAGAGATTCTTGGTTATTTGTTTTTGTCAAACTGAATTATTACAATTAACTTTGGCACCAAAGAGATAGATGCAAAACTTTGATATGATGGGAAGAGTTAAATAGTTAATAGTAGTTGACGTGTAATATTATTTATTTATTTTTGGTTTGCGCATGCATTATATAGTTTGACAAAATAATCAGAACCTGCTGGTTAATTATGTGAAAGTTAAGTTGAGTCATGATTATTATTATTAAGAAAACTACAAATTAAACCACAAAATGTTCATTAGCAACCAGGGGCCAGGGACACCCTCTCTGCTAAGGAAGCAGTTCACCACGTGTTCTAACACCGTTGCCATGTAATGCGGCCTTACTCCACCATCTCCATGCATAAATTATTCTAGTGCTTTATGCTTTATCTAATTAAATTTATTTGCAATGATTTCATTTTCATTGTCCTTTTCTTTTGATGATGATGAGTAGATCATATTCAATTTGCTGGATTATTGTATAATTAAGAATATTTTAATAATATAGAAACCATCTGAATACCAACAATTATTACACTAATCAAATTCTAATGCATGTTGATGGAAATATGGAATTGATATGGATATAATTATATATATATAGCTACTATTAACAACATTCCAATTAGGTAGGCTGCTAATAATTTGATTTAATAATATAATAGGGATGATAGTCCCATTAATGTTTTCTATCACACTCAAATAAACCTAGGCTCTCCGTCCTATATATAATGCATGCTCCACAAGACTCCAAACACACAAAGATAATGCATCATCTTCATCTGTGATTTGGTGAACGGTAACATATATTAATTGATAAGACATGTTAAGATTAAGCCGTGTTCCTAATTTTGATTGAATAATAATGAAGTACATTTCACAAGAAGAAAGAAAAGATAGGTAATAGTAATTACCTACCTAATTGGAGATCTAATCACACACCTAAGAAGTTCAATGAGCAGTGATTTCTCTTTTTTGTGGTGTGAGGCTGAGAGCACTCCAAGCCATGAAATTCGGCTTTATTCTTTGTGTGTTAAGGTCAAAAAAATCCTCAATGAATTGAAGAAGCAGTACTCTGACAAATTTAATTTAATTAATTTATTTATTTTTGTCATGATTCAAAGAAGCATGCGCGAAGTGAGTGACACAAAGTACAAGGGACACGGACATTACAATGAGTGAGGTTCTTCTCAAAATAGAGCTTAACTTGTGCAACTTATATTACCCCCACCTTCACCCCAACCCCAATCCCCATAATAATTGAATTCATGACCTCTTACTTACTTGTGCTAATTTCTCTCTGAGAAAAATTAATTCCATCAAAGTTCTAAGAAGATATGATTATAAGTGTTTAGCTATATTTGCTTATCAACTGGTTAAGGGAAGTTTGGGTAAAGGAGACAACCAATATGAAATCAGTGTCATGTAGTTCAAGTTATAAGCTTTAGGGTTATAAGATTAAAAGGGGGAGGGGGGGGGGGGGGGGGGGG
>JASCZI010030349.1:42120-52225 GCA_036250425.1 Stylosanthes scabra
TCAAGGACTCACTGACACATAGCCAAAATGCAATATTTTGAAGCTTGCTTTGATTATTGAGAGAGAAGTAGACCACACTTTTCAATTACTCCTATAACAGAACCAGATTCCTTAGGTCAAATACATACAATTTAAGGGACGTGGACCCAAAATTAACAGACCCATTTGCATTTATTCAAAAAATAAAATTTAAATAATGTTTCAAGAGATAATGTATAGGCAAAGTTAAATTAGAAATGTGGGTGGATCAGCATCCACCTAAAGGCATTTATTAGCTTTGATACAAATTCATATATAACGGATGCAGATAAGATCAAGCTAAGCTAGCTAGAGTGGCAAAAACAAAACAAAATATCTTCTGACAAAAGAGATTTTAACTTTGAAAAGGATAAGATTTATTAAGTTATTATGCTGTGGGGAATATTGCATAATCTCATCGTATTTTGTTTTGCAATCCTCTTCATTTTGCTTTTCACCACCCATAATCATTTTTCTTTCTTTAATATATATTAAGTTTTCTACTAAATTCATGGATTCTCCCCTTAAATCAATTCAACATATATCTGTGAAGATCTTTTGATTTTTCTCTAAATTATTGACATCCATTAAACTAATTTGAGTTGGAATGACTGAACATAATTTTCAATACAGGACTACTAATGTCTAATTTTCCCCAAAGTAAGTATTTATAGATTCTTTTTCTAAAAGAAAAATATGCATTAAATACACTGAATCATTTACTCAGACAACTGCACACAATAACTATAGTAGTATAGTCTATTAATTAATGGTAGATTTATTCGTTTTTTTTTTTTTCTTTTTGAAATCAGAATAGATTAGTATGTGAGGCGTCTTCTCTTGATGACATGTTGAAGCCCAAAATAAGCAACCCAACTCATCATCTATGCAAACATTTGGGCTGACCCAAATACAGACAATTCTTTATGTTACATATTTGGAATGACTAATGAAGAAACATGAAGTGGTCGTGCCGGAGTGGTTATCGGGCATGACTAGAAATCATGTGGGCTCTGCCCGCGCAGGTTCGAATCCTGCCGACCACGATTTTTTGTTTTGTTTGGTTATACACAGAACAGAAGTTGAGAATTTAACTGCTATTTCTAAATGTTTGATTCTCAATCCGAGATAGTCACACTCACATTGATCTCCTGCGCATCATGCATGAGTTTTGCATGACTAGATATATGTTTCAAATCAACATTGCTAAGGATGAAGAAATATTGAGAATAATTGACACTCTTAATTCCATGTAAACTGATCCAAAAAAATTACTATATTATATAAACTGTGATACTAATGCAAACTGAATACTCTGTGGAAAAGAAAAACAAACAAGAAAATTTGAGGGGAGCATGCATGATGTTGTGTAATGTGAATTGTTCTGTAAAATGGTTCTCTACTAGCTTATCTATACATTTCTCTCTATGACAAAATTCTCCCACTTAAGACAAAAAAAAACCCAACCTATTTTCTCACTGTCTCATATGCTAGCTTGGTGCTGCTTTAAGCGTTAGGCTCTATTGTGTATAGGATCTGATCCTTTTTTCACTCTTCTTTTGCTCCATTGATTCGGATCAAAACCGTTGGAATTGTCTGAATTCACCTTTTCCTTCGCCTTGGGAGTAGTATGTTGATCCTTATGCAGAATCCTGTGATCTTCTTTGCCGTGTCTGAGTCCAAGTTCTAAACTTGTCAAACCGAAAACTTTATGTGTTTGAACTGATAACAACATAATGCAGATAATGAGAAGAAGAATATGTATTCTAGAAGAAGGACTAAACATCATTTTCTATTTGCTATGCTATGGAGAATAACTTGTTTCTGCTTATGAATTGTGATGGAATTATGTCTCAGCTGGAAACTTAAGGCAAATTGGAGGGACCCTATTGGAATTTTGAGATTCATCATCTATCTACTCTAAACTAATTTTAAGGCTGTCATTGAAAGATCTGACAAGATGTTACAAATACCCTTGAGAAGCCTGGTATCTTTATTCCATTGTTTTTGCCTAACTCACTATCATATGCCTTCTTTTGTCTACTAAAAGATGCCAAACCCAATTACTTGGATTCTTTCCACATCACACAGACACACAAACACACACTATCATATGCTTGCATCTATCTATCTAATAGTATCTATGTGAGTTCTGTTCTCTCCACTCATCACTTCTGTCTTGTGTGTTAAGTCACTATATATTCTTCTACCATTGCAAGATTAGAGCGTGAGATTCATTTAATATGTATGCACATATATAGTTCTTGCATTATATTAAATTTTGTAGTTGAAACACGTATGCATTCATAAGAGCCTGAAATTGTTAATGAATTTTGATAAACTACCATTGCTTTGTTATTAAGGGAAGTTATGATTAGTTTCTTTTAATTAGAATGATGAGGAAGGACTAAGGAGACAAGAACAATGGGGCCACCCTGAACCAGGAGATTGCTCTTCCAAAAGGCCAAAAGGAACAAACTACTGCTTTATGCTATTTCTAATATCTCCTTCTCTTCGCTTTAGAATTCCAATCTCTCTTCCCCAGGCAAACAAAAATTAACATCTACCCCATTTCTTGGCCTCTCAATTTCTTGCCTTTTGATGTGTTTCTTTTTTCTTTCATTCATGTCTTGTATTAATTAGCCTCATGGCGTAAAAGAATATGATTTGATTCGTCCTTTGAATGGTCTCAGTGACTTGTTTTGGGAAATAAATATTGGCTTTGTTAGATTCTCAGATCTCAAGATGCATGGGTCTTAAATTAAAGCAGCGTGCTCTTTGTTAATTTTGTTTTGAACCAAAGCCAAGTCCATAAGGCTCAGCGTGAAGTACCACATAAAAGAGAAAGTTAAAGCTATCCCCCTCATCTTTAAACTATTTTGGTGCTTATTACTTATTTGCTTTATCCATAGAAAAGTTTTAGCAATCACGGATATGCAACGAAAACATCACATATCATACCTAAATTTTAATGGTTCATGACATTCAAATATCTTATTACTTATTTGCTATATCCTGCCAGATTGAACAATGCTTTGATTCTTAATCACATTTTAGATTAACATTCATAGATTTCCCATTATTAATTTCTTAATTCTTATACTCCTTTTATTATTTCATAATCTTATTCGTAAAAAAAGTTTGATGTATTTAGAATTGGTCAATGCTATGGAACTTTTTTTTTTTTTTGGGACCAAGTGCTATGAAACAGATTTAAGGTGCGTTTGATTGGCGAGACCAAGGCTGATATTTTTTTTTTTGTAATGGGTTATATAAATTGTTGATATTTTTAAGCAAAAAAATAAAAAAGTAGAAGTTAGGGCTCCAAACCCAAACATGAACTAAAGTAGGATTAGGAGGAAAATGGTTGGGCTTCCTCGCGAGGTTACAATGCTATTCAGAATGGCCCTAAACCCATTAAACATGGGCTAATAGAAACAAGATTATTATTAATTTTTTTTGGTCATGAGATATTAGATAGTATAAGTAGAAATAGTATAAACACCTTACCGGGCTTTTAGCCCCATCCTTTTACCAAAAACATTAAAAAAAAAGCACCTTACCAAAAACGAAATTGTATAAACAATCCACCCATCTTGACCCAAAAAACTAAAAATTAGTTTTTGGCATACCTTAGTTGGCTTACTAGTAGCTGTTTAGCACAATAATGCTTTAACAAACACTCAATGATTGAATTAATAATTGGCTTGGATCTTTCAATAAAATAATCAATGATTGATGTAAATAATTCAATTAGAAAACTAACGCAAATAAAATGGTTAGGGATAATTTAGTTAGATGAATAAATAAATTTGTTTGGAATTAAAAAAATATTAACTAGCATCTCAAAGTTGCAAAGTGAATGCAGGTAGGTACATTAGGGCGGAGAAAAATGAAGACTACTACTATTTGTGGCATTTCAACAAAGCCTTCTTTTTACATGGCGCATGCGCCATTTCGTACACATACATTGACATACAAATCAAACTACACTTGTTTGTTCCTGGTGTGTACTACTCACTGCTGGTCCTGGTGCAATGGCAAATTGCAGACCCCTCCTCTGCCCGGATTGAAAAACAAAGGCCACTTGAGTCGCCGCTAGTGCTGCAGCCTCCTGTTTCACCATAACACGCGAAATAACTATGAACAAAATTGAGCAAACTCGTATTAAGTCCATACTTAGTTAACAGCAAGAACAACCAAGTCTTGCCTCATTAGCCATAACCGGCTACAGGGATACCAAATTAATTATCAAAGCTTAGATTCTTTGGAAAGCAAAACTCATACTTACTTGTCTTTGTCGCCGACGTTGCAAAATACTGATTGCCCAAGCCATGATGTAGCAAGGCAAAAGAAATCCAGCAGCTCGAAGCAAGAAAAGCTGCGAGAAAAGGCAGCTTAATTAGGTTGTTTGGTGGTGCATTTGAAGGCCAAGCAATGGACACTATATGAACTACCTACAACTTGGCCAAAGGCCCACAAGGAACTCAAGTCACTTACAGAGAAGAAAGTGGATGGATCATCATCAGAATCTTCATCGGTGACTGAAAGTGCATGCCTCAAGAGTAGAAGAGCCATCAACTGCACCAAATAGAATGGAATGGACTTAAAGATCATGTTCAAGTCGTGCTAGCAACACTAGACTAAGCATATTATGTATTAATGTAGTGGATATATGCTTAACATAAATGGGGGACAAATGCAAAGACACACATGCAACGGGGTTTAAGCACCCTAAAAATCATAGCAAGAACAAATAATTTGCTTAAATTTCCAAATTAATATGAAATATCAAATGCCCTATTAACTCGATGCTCCTTTAGCATGGCCTGAAGACTATATATGTTCATGATCAAGTTCCACATATTTTTTGTAAAGAGTCTTCAAGGTTAGTGCCTTACAATAAGAGCAGCTGAACGGCAAAATGCAGCACCACTGGCATTAGAAGCAGCATATCCATCGTACTCTGCTTCCAAGAATTGGCGTTCTGCCTCAGCAATTGCCAAGAGACGAGGATCACGCAAGTCCAAAGGTGTGCCAGAAATTGTCCAGCCTCCACTGAAAAAAAAAATGGTCATGGGTCATTAATCAGTAGTTAGAGACTCAAATGAAGACTATTCTAAACATAGGAACTTTCAGCTTACCCTATATCAATGGTAGTTTCTTCAGGATGTGCACGAGGTGGTGGGGCAGTATAACCAGGTTCATAAGGCTGGAAATGACATACACAAAAGGAAAAAAGAGTAAGTTTTTAAATTGGTTTGATCCAATGCATCTTGTCCTTAGCAGCAAGAATCCTTAACTTGAGGATATCTCCCGTTAACAACTAAGAATTAAGAAGCATACCTTGTGACATATCTCACAAATAATGTCTCCTTTCTCATCGCACCAATGCTGGACGCACTTTCTGTGAGCATACTGAGAAAAAGAAATTCCAAGAAATCCATGAGTTAGCAACACAAAAAGGATCTAAATCTAATGTCCCATGAACAACAATGTCCATCTATTCTTCTTCTACACACAGCATCAATATTCAATTGACCAGATGGACAAATAGCATTTCACAAAAACATCTTCCCAAACTAATCATAAACATTTCACCAACTAATATCCACATAGCATTGCAGGCCGCATCTTTGGCCTTTGGGGATAAACACAAACATTAGAAATGCGGCATTAAAAACATTAAAGCACATGCATTTCCTTTAAACCCATAATTTTACAACCAAATTGATGCAGCATCAACACCATATGCATTTATAATCAACAAAGACCTGCTTCCAATTTTAGGGAAAAAATTTACCTCATTTTTTTAACCATCCTAAATTACAATAATTAAGATAAAATTGATTGAGAGGGAAAAAAAGAATGTACCTTGAGACTACCGCTGCAAGCACATGGTGACTCGAGATTGTTGACGGTGTCCTCCTCCTGACAAATGCGGCATTCCGCCATCTGCAACAGAGGCGCTCCCTCATCCTCCTCGTCGTCGGACTCAGGAGAAGAGGCAGAGGGCCCCGCCGTGGCGTCCGGAGGAGTATCTAGCGAAGGTTGGGGTTCGGGAGATGGCTGAGCCGGGTGCTGGGCTAGCGGCTCGACCGGCACAACGGGACGCACCAGCCGGTCAACGTACAGCACCAGATGATCGCTCATTTCTCCCAAAACAAGAGAAAAAAAAAAAACAATCTAACCAAAGAAAAATAAAAAGCAAACCCCTGAATAACAAAAATAATTGTAAACTAAAATGTGAGTTAAAAAAAAAAAAAGTAAAAAAAGAAGGGGGAAGGAAGAAAGTAAGAAGAGGATGGGGGTTGGTGGATCCGGAGAGATAAGGAGAGACTCAGCGGCGAAAAAGGAGGTGCTATCACACACAAAATAATGTGGATTTAGGACCCTTTCATTATTCGGTGGCCTTCCAATAGGGGTACCCTCGTCTTTTCCCTTTCCGTTCCCTCGGGTGGGCTCCACACCTTTGGATTCTACTTCACTACTTGCTCTATTCTCTATTTCTCTCTATTTCTCAGTCCACGCCACCTGCTGCCACCTCTTATTTTCTATTTTCTTCATTTTTTTAACAAGCAATTGCGTATTAAAAAGTCAAGATTTGTAACGGAAAAATCTGTCAACACTATTTTTAATTGCAATTTATCAAGTCATAGTCAATCTACAAAGTCAACATAGTAGACCTGCCACCGGGCTGGGCAGATCCACATTTTTGGGTTGGTCCGAATACTTTTGTGGGTCCCTATGAATCCAATATAACTTTTCTTTTTTGGCAATTAAAGATGTCATTCCAAAGCCCTTCTCAAGTTTTTGTTGGGCCTGGCTAAACTCACTTTTGTTTTATTTCTTTCGGCCAGAAGTAATGCGTCTTATTACACTGACCAAAATATTCTAAAGAAAGAAAAAAAGTCCGATGGTGTGCTGAAATGTCTTCGTTGACTCAAAAGCGAAAAAAACATATGTCTTCGTTGACAATGCATGTTATGACCGTTAAGGAAAATATTGGTATCATCCAAAAACTATTGCTTGAAATGAAGCAGGACACCATTCAGGAGAATGCTTTAATAGAAATTTCATAATTTTGGCTTTCAATAATTTATTTTTACATTAAGCATCTTACACAAGTTCCAGCAAAACTCTTTCTTATTTGTTTGTGACTATTTATTTTTCTCTGATAACATAATTCATGCTACTCACTATTAGCTTGAATGTTTTACCGGCAGTAAAACATCAATTGTCTACTTTATATATAAAAAAATAAGAATAAGAATAATCATAATAAATGATTAAATCAACAAAGTTCTCCAACTAATAAGAATAAGAATAATAAGACTGATGATAAGATAACAAATAATATCCAACTAATCAGAATAATTGCTTGTTTTGGATATGTTGAAGATGAAATCAACAAAATTCTCCATTTATTACTAATAATAATGATAGCATATAGGGTATATGTTCATATCAAACTTCAACAAATTAAAGTGTGCCCAGTATCTTTGTATTAGACTATTAGCAATTATTAATAGAATAATGATAAGGTAATCAACTGTTTTTTCAACGAATAATATCAGCTAATTTTTTAAAAATAACTTTATTTATTTAAAATTTTAAATAACAAACCCAAAATTGACTAATAAAAATTAGTTTCATACTTTCATATATATACTTTCTCTTATTAATATATCCTTTGCTTGTGAGTTGTGGTTATTACGAAATATGTATTTGATGACATCTGAGTGTGCATCCATATAATTTAATAATGAGAAATAGTCAAAGATTTCAACTTGGACAGAAAAAAAGAGTCCCACTTTCCTGAGATTGATTAGCACAATATGTGGATGCTGTGCAAACACTAATTAAAAGTAGGTAGAGACACAGTTCTCAATTTTGAGATAAAATGATAAATAATTAGTGATTTTATGAGAACCTTGCTTGTGACATTTTCTGGTAAGTTTCAAAATTCAAGGGATTTGTTTAATAAGTTTTTCCTTTAAGTATCATTATTGTTTGTTTTTAGTTTAATTTTGTTCTGCTTCGTGTTTCTTATTTAGTAAAATGAAGCACTCAAATTGCAGTGAACTATAAGCATTTCTAAGTTACTCCAATATAATGCCAAAGCACTAATGATGAATCTCACCATCAATTATTGGCTTAATCTTTGCGTTCAATAATAATAGAGTTCTTTTTTAAAAAGATATTCTTTATAACAGGTTTCTTTTAATACATGATATATTTGCATTTGCATGCAGTGTACTGAAGTGAAAATATATAGGTCCTTATTGGCTTTTACACTCTATATATGCACTTTTCCAAAGAAGTAGTAGGACGTGGGATAATTGACGAAAATTCAACAAGGGCGATGAATGATGATGAGACTTGTGACATCATTATATATAGGGTTTGAGTCCATGCACGAAATTAAACGATCGCATGCAATTGGAAATAATCCAAATTCAGTTAATAATTGCCATTACTTTAATTTTAAAATAAAGAAATCGACCTGAGGAACGTTTTTAGTAGACTTTCCTTTTGTCTATCCCAATTATTCCGGTTGAATGATTGATTGAGTTTGGATATTATAGGGATTATTATAAAGTCATTAGTAGCTAGTCTTTTCCTTTATGACTTTTCTCTTCTTCTAATTATCTGGATTATTATGATGATGTCATCATCATAATAAGTAGCTACTTAATTAAATGCATGTTTAATCAAGGAAGACTTGTCTTTTTCATAATTTCTTTGTTTTTTTTTATTTATTTAAAAAAAGCATGTGTATGTATTATCTTCTCTTCATAAAGATTATTAATGCATTAATTATTGTTGCTTTACAGGGCATGATGCAGAAAAAGTATATGTGAAATTAGGAAGGAGTACAGTGAAAAGACAATGATAATATGCCTCCGGGAGATATGTAGAGGTGAGGAATTTCTATACTACTTCCTATCTCTTGATATTGATTGATTACTATCATTAGAAGTTTGGCACAGTTTAGAGTTAGTGCTTTAGGGGGAAAAAAAAAACTCAAATTAATTAAATGAGATCGTCGTAGGATAGATAGAGCACAGTACATAGCATAATGTATCATTAAAATAGGATACATATATAGGGATGAATAGGTTTGGTTCATAGTTTTAAACCTAAATCATATATATATCATCAATATTTTATTCATTCATTGCTTCAAAATAATAATAAGGGTACTAGCTACTATTAAAAATACAAATAAAGGTAATAAGTACTAAATTACACCACTAAAACTAAAGTCAAGTTAAAATGGCGTGAGAATCTTTCCATCAACCCGAATTGCAAATCTTATTGTTTGCGTTTTGAGAGCACCAAGTGCTTCAGGATAATAGGATATGCTGTCTCATCATCCTCAATTGAAAAAACAGTGCGCTATTTGGGGTGTTGTTTATTCATTAATTCATGATTAATACGTCATCAATTTATATTAAATTGGTTTTAATTTTCATTAAATACATAAAAAGATTTAAGTTATATAACAGCTCTGTTTTTTTAGCAATGGAACATGGGAAATTTTGCTAGAATAAATTAAATAATTTTTTTATTTTTACAAAAAAATAAATCAAACTTTAAATACCAGAAACCATTTTTTTTTTTGGAAACTACACCTTGTTCGCCTATTAGTTGGGCTAAGTTGCATTTTAGCCATACTAATAGGCGAACTTGGTATCATTGCACACCAAGTTCGCCTATTAGTATGGCTAAAATGCAACTTAGCCCAACTAATAAGCGAACAAGCTGTATATATAAGAGGCTCGGTCCCCACTTGCTCCCCACTCCCCCACAGGTACGTCTCTCTCTTCTCTCTCGTTTCTTTCTTTTCCTTTTTTAGTTATTTATTTATTTTATTATTTTTTATTTGTTGGTATTTGTTAGATGTTAGATAGATATTTCTGTAGTTAGGTAGTTAGTTTATGTAAGTATAGTAATATTTTAATTAGGTAGCAATAATATTTATTTTAGTTGTATTAGTATTTAATTAGTATTAGTAATTAATTAGTATTAGTATGTAGTCATATGTAATTAGTATTATTATTTAATAAGTATTAGTAATTAA